>PVKA01009787.1:0-14466 GCA_004027165.1 Ctenomys sociabilis
TTTGCACTAACAGTGGTTGGACAAGATATTATGTTGGATTCTAGCAGTATGGACAGACACTGGGGAGATAAAAATGTAGATGGTGTTAGCTGTCGAATCTGTGATATAAAGCAGCTGTAGAGAAATAAGATAGGTATATAGCTGCACTCTCTTCATTCACTGATTAGAGACATCTGCTATAATAATGCCTGTAAGTATATCATGTATGCATCTTATATGACACTGAAACATTACAAAAACATTTTGCAATGTATTGATTTGTTGAATCTGTCCTGTTAATTTGTCTTGAAACTGTCTCATTGCTATTTGTTCTTCAATAAAAATAATAATAAAAAAGAGAAGCCCAAATATTTCTCAAATGCAAAACAAGATTTACTGGTAATAAGAACAAAGAAAAGGAGAGAATTATTTTCCTTTAACACCACATACCCTTTACACAAAGTCAGTAATTAAATGAAGTAAAATCAAATAATTATCTGATATGAAAAAATCAAGTGACTTTTTCTAAACAACTTCCAAAAGCACCTTATTCCTTGAGAAGTTGAGATGTTTTTAAGGAACATTCAATAAAATATCAGAAATCTGGGTTCTGTACTTGAAAGATGAATTGTGCTCTGAGAAAATATTCAAATCATGCTGATGAACAATAAAATGGACAGCCTTCCACACAGCAAAACTGGATTTGAAGGCTTGTACTTTTTCAGTTACAGTTCAGCACAGAATGTCAAAGGAAAATATTAGTATATTAGAAAAAATTTGTATTTTCCAGTGATTCAAAGTAATGAAAAGGCTAAATCTGGCCATCTGACAGATCTTGCTTTTATTAGAGTATTCCAGGTTGATAAATTGAAATTTGAGGCAGTTTATCTTCAATGCAATGGTACCAGGTTGTATGGAAAAATAACAAAAAGTGGTGTGTCTCCTTTCTGTGAGCAATTGACTTTTGGAAGCTGAATAACTTATTTCACATGAATTATGCAGTTCCTATTGTCTTATTGGTATAATAGAAGAAAGCAATCACCATCACAGGATTTACAGATTCTAGGAAGTAAAGGCAAAATATTATTTCCTTTGGGATTTAAAAAAGGATGGAGCAAGTTTTAGCCACATTGATTTCACAAAATATGAAATGTATGCCATTTAATTATTGTTAAACATATTTGAAAAAGCAAAATATGATAAAGTTCCAGAAGGTACAATTTCTCATAAATTCAGGTATGTAAAACTATATGTTTCTATAGTTAACTTTAATTGCTGCCTCCAATCTTCATTTTCCCCTGAGAAAAGAAGCATACTCTAGTCAATTCCAAGTACACCTGGCTATTTTATAATCTAGATGTAAGTCAGCTTGAAAGCTTGAAAATGTCTCCCTAGAGTGGTGGAGTAGTTGGAAGTTACATGATCCTTAGTTTTCGTCTATCTTCGCCTGTCACCACAGGATTGCATGATTATTCCACCACAGGATATTCAATTGTTCCATCATTGCTGTGCTTGTCTCTGCAACCTTCATTCAACTGCCTGTTCCCTCCTTCACTATGTTCTGCTGGAATCTTCAGAGGCCTTGATGCCCACCATCTGGCCTGTAGCTTGTACGACGCATCCTTCCATCTGCTCCTGTGTTTTTGTACCACCAGCCCTGATCATCAAATCCATGTCTCTGATGGCTCCACACAAAAATATGTAAGTGTTCCACTGAGGCATCTCTAAAGTACATTCAGGCCCACCTGCCAGTCACCCCACACAGTTATCCCACTCTACTTCCTCCACCTTCAGTGGCATAAGTCTTTTTCTGACAGACCTATGGTTTCCCTAGAAACTGGAAAATTATAAGTGAATCCTCTCTTTTCTTGATAATCCCTACGGAGGTCCATCACCACCTGCCAAGGATTTGGAAATAAACATAGATCAGCTCATATTAGTACCCAAGTCTATTGTTGAATGGCCTAACTCTCCTCACCTTACCATTAGTTTAGAGGCCCTTCTCTCATTCTACGCAATAAATACATCATTCTTTCCACATCTTTTCTTTCTATACCTAGTTATAAGCTATGGAAGTGAATAGGAAAACTTATAATATCAGGATTTAACATATATTATATATAAATATTGTATATAATATAGATAACAGAATATATATAATAGATGATAGATAGATAGATAGATAGATAGATAGATAGATAGATAGATAGATAGATAGATAGATAGATAGATGATAGAGTTTCTCCAAGAAACTTTTCTCCTTTTCCCAATTAGGACTTTTATGGTCTTAATGTTTGTTGCTCCAATTGGGTAAAATCATTGGGTTAAGGAAAAAGAAAATAAAACATTTAATGCTACATGAATCATCCTGTTGATTTTCTCTGTCAGTGCATCTTATTGGTAAGAGCTTCAGAGTCAGATAACAATTATTCAGGTCTAGTCATTCACTCATTCAATAAATACAACATAGTACATCCAGCAAATGCCAAGAAATTTGGCAGCAGGGATGATGATAAGATTAGTGCCTGTCTTCATCAGTCTTAATAAAATGCACAAAAATACAGGCAGTTATGCACTGTGAATAACACCATAAAAGTAGAAAGCACCATACCCCTGTGCTGGATGTGGAAGATTTCCATAATGCTGTAGCAAAAATTGAAAAGTAGGTCAAGCTGATGAACACAGTATTGCAATAGAGATGTTCTTGGCAAAAGGAACCCCGGGACAAGATAAGGCAGCTGCAGTACAGACATTTGTGGGACGATGAGATATGATGGGTGGAAGGGTAGGGCCATGCAAGGTCTTGGGGGAGGGCAAACATTTTTCCCAAGTGAATGAAATTAGACTGTGCTCCTAGCTGGTTTTGTTTCTACAATGCCAAGATAAAGATGATAGGTGGTATTTAAGAATTTGGCATCATATTTGATGGTATATTCACTTGTGTTATTACAGTGATCAATGTAAATTTTTATAAAGTGAAAATCTAGATTATCAGAATGCATCTTATCACTGTCAGTCAAAAAAACAAGCTTACTTGCATTATAAATATGTATATTTATAATTTTTCTTTAATTTATTGGTTCTGAGTTTCATAATAATCCTATCTAAAACTCCATTTCTTTGGACAAAAATAGGAGTAATTTTACATATAGTATTGTTGTGAAGGAAGCTCATTAATTTTATATGAAAATACCTAGCAAAGGACTTGTTATTTGTTGCTTGCTACAGTTTTCTTCCCCTTTACCTTTCCAAATGAATGGACTCTTTGGGAGTTATTTGGAGTATTTGTGAAGCTGCATCCCACGGGGCCCTTAGAAAATTGCTGCTGGACTCTATTTTTAATAGATAATTACACAGAAGTATCAATTCTACATTCCAAAGTTCCTAACACCATATGCTTGGAAAACAAGGCTCTTCATAAGCAACAAAAATGAAGAAATAAGGTCTTATATTTTTAGATGAAAAATAGTCATCTGTCCTAAACAGGATGGGATAAAGAAAGGATTAAAAGGAAGTAAGTTTTATTCTTATGATATAACTGTTACTGATAAACAAGAAACTCAGATTTCTTAGAGCAGTCTTTCTTTTTTGTTGTTTTTTACTTGTTTGATACATGAATTTTGGCTTGTTTACTATTTATTTTTTATTTATTTATTTGATACGGCATCTTATCACACAGTACCTGGAATAGAACCCAGGTCCTTGCGCTTGCCAGACAGATGCTTAGAACATCAAGTTATCTCCCCAGCCCGGAGCAGAGTATTCATTGGTAAGATTTCTTGACTTTCCCCAGAAAAATTTTCTTGGACATAATTTACAAATTCTTTTAAAATTTTAACTGGTTTACTACTTTTAATGTTGCTGCTTTATAGGCAACAAATGCCTCTTATACCAAGGGGATGAATACTCAAAATCTTTAACAACAAAACTACATTCATGAAAAAGAAGATATGACTGAACACGCAGGAATAAATCAGTCGTTCCTATGGCCTTCCCCAGTGTGGCAGTTGCACTGGAAGTTTTCCACACTGGTTTGTTAAAAGGTGAGTTTCTTGATGCCAACAATGTTGCAAACCAGACAGGTGATTTGGCTTTCATAGTTCTGCAGCAAAACTGAACATTATTTAGACGAAAAAGTCCATTTACCCATTTGTCCCCTAAATTTCAAATGCTGTTTAAATTCAGTTTAGCTATAGGAATGTGGAGCAATGCCAAAATTCTCGGCTCTAAAACTGATAGAAGAAATGCTAGACATCATCCTATCAGGATCTTTCATTTTCCACATGGAGACACAAGAGAGCCCAAAGACTCATATCCAGTTTGAGAAAAATTACAGATGGAGTCCAAGATACTCACCTTTCATCAGAACAACTAACCAAGTGCAACATAGATTGTATTGGTATGCTTTCTTACCTACCTTGCGCCCTTTTCACTAATCTTCAAAACAAACGTCATCATCTTTCATTACTGTCTTCTTAGATCTGAGATTCACTATCATCACAACGTATTTCATACTGTCTAAAATAAGATGTGTCCTATAATTGCTAAGTGCATTTAGCATGGCATTTCTTTTCCTATATGTCTCACTCATCAATGGTTCTCTGGAATCATTGATGTTCAGGAAGAAAATAGAATCAGTTACTTCTTTCTGGAAAGAAAATACTGAGATTCACCAAATAAAACCAAGTTCTCAACTGATGTGTAACAAAATAGAGGCCAAAAATTAAATTCATTTGCCTCTGAAGCCCAAAGTTTTTGCCCTTTCGTTGATTAACTTGAAAGTTAAATTACTGGGGGCCGGGGAGATGGCTCAGTGGAATAAGCGCTTCCCCAGCAAGTGCAAGGGCCTGAGTTCAATCTCCAGTTTCACCAAAAAAAAAAAGAAAAAGAAAAGAAAATTAAGTTAGTACAAGACATTATATAGTCTGTAAAGAATGTTTATCAGTAACTTATCCAATACCTATTTCCATTCTGCCCTATACCTAAAAATGTTGGCCTAGCTACCATTTCTCAGCTGTGTAGCAGTAAGACAGTTCCAGTAGTACTTGGTAAGGCTGGGGAGATGGCTCAGTGGAATAAGCACTTCCTGGGCAAGCGCAAGAGCCTGAGATCAACCCCTGGTTCCGCCAAAATAAATAAATAAATAAATAAAATTTGTTACAATAGCACTTGGTAGAGAAAACAATTTTATTCATTTTTATCACAGTGAATACTTGAAAAATTAGCAAAAGCCAATTGATGCCTAACTCCCCCCTGGACAGCTAGTAGCTGGAATACTGAGTAAAACCGAATTTTTTAATGTATTTGGTACAGGGTCTTACTCTGCAGCTCAGACTCTTAGTGATCCTCCTGCTTTTAGCCGCCCAGCACTGGAATTACAGGTGTGTGCCACCAGGCTCAGTATTGCTGGTTCACTCAGCACTCCTAGGGATAGGGCCAGCCTAGCATGTAGCACTGGGGATCAAATGCAGGTCCCTGCCCTTACCTAAGCAGGTGCATAGTTGTCTGAGTTATCTTGCTAGCCCCTATTTTTTTAATTTTTAAACAATAGAAAATAATAATAAAAAGCATTAAAAATGATGTAAGATTTCACTTACATCATTGTAAGTGCAATTGTAACAGCAATTCAACAACAGTTGCTGTATTGCATGATATTATCTTCAAATTAATTTTTTTAGGTTATCAGAGGCTTTTGTAGATGAATGGATGCAACTAGAGACTACTGGTAAGTGAAATAAATCAAACCTGCATGTGCAAACATCGTGCTGTTCTCACTAGTGTGAGAACCTAGAAGAATAAATAAAATCTAAGACATAGCACAGATACTGTGAAAGGGAAAGAATTTGGAATTTGTTTGAAGGAAAAATGGGAACAAGGAAAAGCACAAAAGAAAGAAGAGAAAAAGATTATATATATATATATATATATATATATATATATATATAGATAGATATATATAGATATATATATAGATATATATATGCAGGATAATTTGAATAATTGTACTGCCAATTTCTGCTGGTCTTTTGAAAGGAGTAATGGTTTTTTTTCCATTTTTCTTTTTTTAATTTCTCATAAATATTTTGTTGTCTTGCTTTTAAACCAATTTTGCATGTTTATATCTGATAACCTAAACATATGAGGAACAATAGTTTTCCAACCCATATAAGAATAATATAATAAAGATGCAGGCAGCTCTTGCACTCCTGCTCTCTCTGCTCTGCTCCATGCTTCCTGATGTTGTTGCTTATGTCTTACATATATGTATCCTTGAATCTTGGGGCCTCACCCTTGAACATTTGCCTTGCACCCCTGACTGGGCTGATGGGCCCCATCTAACTGCAATCCAAAGTGGATAACTAGACCACCCAACATAGTGTTGTTAAGCAAATGTAGCAGCAAAGCAATGACTTACTAGGATTTTTAAAGCAACTTATTAACAAATCTAATGTGTATGTTCATAATGAATCTACTTACATATCTCATAGCCAATAAATTTCTTGTATGTCATTCAAGTTTTATGACTGTGTAAGTTTAAACAATGTATAGTCTGCCAACAACAGTAAATAGGGCAACTCTGGATAACATACTCTTGATACTCCATATAGCTTTGTCACTTACTCACTGCTCCAGTCTAGATAACTACGTCTTGTGTCATTTCCTGCTCTGCAGTTTCAGTGGATGAACTAAGTAAGGGTCAGCTTGTAACACCCAGCTGAACTAAATTGCATATAAAAAACCCATCTGAGGATTGCTGCTAACAGCATAAAAATAGAACTGGAAGGGAAGATGGTGTGCTGTTGATTCTCCTGCAGAAGCTTGTCACCCTAGATTATCTAAGAACTCAGTTGTTCCCATCATTGGAGGAGCTCAGGTCTTCACTGTTGCTGAGGATGGCTGCAGCTCTCCTTGGAGGAGCTCTGGTACTTAAAGTAAGCATGACTTCATGACTCCAGTACAGATTTCTCAGCCTGCTAACACAGATCCTTTATTCTACTACCAAAGACCTTCTAGCTTTCTCCACTGGCCTTTGAGTCTTCCCAGTGCAGATCCTTGATAGTCTTGCATGAGACACTGCTGTGGTCTCTAGATCTCTAGTTAGACTTGTGAGGAACATTTCTGAGATCCAGGGTTTCAGCTGGATACTCTGAGTCTCTGGTACATGAACACATCTCTTGTACTCTTCTGCATTTGACTTTTTGGGTGAATGTTATAAAATAAATCTAAAAATTATGTGTCGTGTATTAAATTTATTCTCTTGTAGACCCTGACAATAATTGTCCCCTGAGTTTCCTGGACTACAAACTGCTGACATGACCTATCAATATCTTTGGTTAAAATATAACCATTATGTTCTACTTGCTTGTGAATTTGCTTTTAATATATCAAAGTATCAAAAACTTTTTTAGCATATGATAGTAAGCTAATGGAAGACTGCCTTTAAATATTCCCTTTTCCCAGGTATCTACACATGTACTTCAAGTATGACCATTTACATTAATATTTTAATAATTAACTGATGTTATTGCTAGAAAATTCATTATAGATAGAAGCAGAAGGAAAACAACACATCTTGCTGGACGAATGTTGAGTAAGTATGAGGCCTCCTGTGCACCTCCAATCATACTATGTAAGCATTGTCACTATAAGTTAGCTTTAAGAAAGAAAATGCTTAGTTTGCTCTTATCACAATGGAAGTTGTTTAGTGATAGCTGCTGTAGTCCTAGCCCACTCTACTCAGCTCTGCTTAGCTATGCTGTACATGCCTTCTGATTCCAAAATTCAAGATGAAGGATCGGCTCTGTTTGGGACATGACATTCTTGTGGCACAGTGAAAGGAGCAACAGCCAAACTTTAAGAGCCTCTTTAAGCTTCTGCCAAAAGGTAACATAATTTGCATCCCATTGGCCAAAGCACAGAGTATAGCCACTCTCAGTTTCCTCTGGAGACAGGAAGTGAAAGCCTTCCACAAGGAGAATTTGCAAACTATATGGATGTGGGGAGAATGCCTAATCTCAGAGAGTCAAATGAGAAATAAATAATTAGGAACACAAATATGGTCTACAAGCAAAGGTAACCAAATATTTTGATCCCTGCTTACTCAGCCTAGTTCTCTGCAGCACACTAATGATTTGTCCTCTATATTATTTCTCTTTTCCTCAGTGGCACAGTGGGATTACATTCTCAGCCTCCCTTTGACTTATAGTGAGTCATGTGACTGAATTCTGTTGAATGAAAGTTGAGCATAATGGTGTAAACCTCTAATAGGTTTACTCTGAAATGCTCTCACAGACAAATATTTTCTCTCTTCTCTAAAGTGCCTAGAAGTCCAGAACAACAAACAAAAGGACCCAGAGACTACAAGTCTGAGATAATGGTACCTCAGAGAACACACTGCAGACAATGCTGTGGGTGCTTATACCTTTGTGACTTCTGTGAAGCTATTCATACAAGTTCACTGTATTTCTTCATGAGTAGCCTCTTCAGCCTAATTCAGTGTGCTGTTTAAGGTATCATTTCACTTGTATATTAATTTCAAGGAACACATGTCTTATATTCAAAGAGCTGTGCAAAATTATCCAAACCTCCTATGGTAGTTCTACTTGAGCTAGCAGACCACTCAAAGAAGGGAGCATCACAGTGATGTAGAATGCTGGTTACATATGCATACAACTTCTAAGACCTAACAGACCTTTATAGCACCATACCATTCACAAAGACACCAATCTCTTCTCATAGGAAATTTACCAATTTCTTCTCTGTGGTAGTTAGGGGAAAGTGTAAACTTGCTTGACTTTGAGATCTATCTGGAGATTAATAGACTACACTCCCAGGTGTATGTGAATGGGTCACAGAGATGTGGCCTGTGGATCTATCCCTGGACCTTCACCCTTTTCTCTCTGGCACTTTTCCTGCTCTGTTTCCTATACACTGGGAACTAAGAAACCTTGGTCTACTGTGTCCTTCTGTCTTGGAGTCAGCTGACCATGTACTGAATGCCCCCAGATAGTGAACTACAATAAACCTTTCCTTTTAAGTTGAGAGCATTGGGTGTTGTATCCCAGCAATGAGAATTTTTAAATTAATTTTATTGAGAAACAAATAGCAATGAGACAGCTTCAAAACCGATTACTAGGATAGTTTCAGTATTTGATACATTGCACAGTATTGTCTTCATAGTGGTTATTCACAGCACAAGATGAAGACATACTATCCTGTCCAAACACTATTAGTACAAATCTTTCTTCTCATTTTGAATTAAGAGAAAGTAGCTGTATATCTATCTTAACGATTTTGTATACACAGATACAAAATTGTCCTTCATTTGTATCCCATTATTTTCATTTAGTTTTGTCAGAGATGGGTATTCCATTGCTATTTAAATATTGTAGCTGTGTGAATTCAGCAAAATAATCCAATATAATCCAGTAGTCCATAATAGTAGTGGGTTATCCACAGAACTGGCAATGTCAGAAATTGTTGACTTAAGCCTTTTACAGCTCAACATCTTTATTTTTATACTTTGCTTTTATATTTTTCTCCTGGATGGTCAAGACCAAGATAAAGCAAGACCTACATAACAAGAAATATAATCTTTGTGTCTGACAAGGTCATTCAAATCTCCTCAGGATTTATCCTGAAACCCTGTGCCACAGTTTTTAGATCCTTTGTCAGTGTCAGCCATGTGGACAGGTCACAGCTATTGCTTGACCAATTTGCTCTCTGTGAAAGCCTGGAGAATGCTTTCTCTCCATGTGACCCTCATTAGGCACACTCTATATCATCGGTAACTCTCCTCTGTGGCCCCATTATCTCCTTGATCAGTAAATTTGGGGTACAACTGAGGTACAGGATGTTACAGTACGGGTTCTCTTATGTCCTGAGTCCTCACTGACCTTGAAAGGCTAGGACCAAAATGTTGGCTGTCCTTACAGCCCTTCTTTTTCTCTAATTTTTGGTCTGCAAAGTTAGGTTGTTAACTTCCTCCAAAAGCGAAGCTTCATGATATTATTACCCTACAACATAAGCAGTTGAGCTTTATGTCGCTATCTGTCTGATTATAAAACCTCTTAGACATAACATGGGACAGGTATTTTCCATCAAGTATTGATATGCTAAACTTTAAATCCCTACAGAATGTTAAGAAAAAAGAAAAAGAAATAAATATTTTTTAAAATAAGATTAAATAATCACATATTTTTACACAGAAATTTAGAAATCTAACCATATACAGCATTGTATCAGGACAGTCCTATGACATTTTTTTCCTTCCTTCTTGTTTTTATTTATTACCTTTTTTAAAATAAAAAAACAAGCATTTACTTGAGAGGCATTTGTATGACATGACAAGCAGTGTGTATTTAGAAGACCAGAATGACAGGCATTCCCAGCATGTCCCTAGTAGTACATATTGCTATCTTCAGTGCAGTTGCTTAGTTCACAGGTATCAGCACATATAATTAGTCAGTGTGAGAATCCTACCAATTAACTATTAGTTTCAATTACCATCCTGGCAATGAGAAATTGTTACTTAGAGAAGCTGGGTTTTTGCTTTGTACTTACGAAGTTTAGAGACCTTTACAACTAATTTGTGAAAGGAATTTGAAAAAGTTTGGAATGAAGCCTAAGAAAACAAAATGCCAAGTAGAGCTTGAAGCATTGTTGTGATCAGAGTTCAGAAGACCAGAATTCTGATAGGAATGTGCAAAGTAAGCCCAGTGCAGAAAGTTTCAGTTGAGAACAAGGACTCCATTCTCCGTTAGACTAGAGGCCATGTATATTATACTCTGGCAGAAAATTTGTCTATATGTTGTATACAACCTGGAAATTTTGTAGGACACTGACATTAAAGATTCTCAATCTGATCGAGGAAATGTTAAGCCAGCCCAGATTCACACTGTGGAATGGGTATTGCTGGTTACTCCAGAATTATAGTGAGAACTGAGAGTAACACACAGAGAAGAAAGTTTTTAGAAACAAATTTTGGAAGAGAAGGAAGAATGTTTGATGTTGGAGTGAAAGTACTAGCATCACTAATGACATGCCAAGTACTTGGCACAGGCACAAAAACCAAGATGCCTTGTAAGCATCACAGAAATCAGTAAGACCCCAACCTTCATAGGATCAAGAATTCAAAAGTGTTGACCTTTCATTTCAGAACAAAGTCCCTGAGACCCCCATCTTGGGGCTGAGGAGATGCCTTGGTACCCTGAGTCTCTGCCTGGTAAGCATAAGGACCCAGATTCGTTCCCAATACTACATGCTGTGCCAATCCTTAGAATCCCAAGCATGCCATGCTGGCCCTAAAACCAGGCATGGTGGTGCACACCTATAATCCCAATGCTGGGGAGGCTGAGACAGGAGGATCACTATGAGTCCAGGCTGTGTATCAAGACCCTTTACAAAACAAAAAATAAAAAGGCCATCTAAGAAGTTGACTTACATAGATTCATTTCTGCAGTCCAGCTAAACAGGCACTTAGAAGCCACTGTATCCATGATACAAGGTGGCCGGGCCACTGCTCCTACTCACAAAGCCTGATGTTGTGTGCATGGCACTGGTTTTACCAGCATGAAGGATGCGTAATCATGGAGGCTTCCATCTAGATTTCAAGGACAGATGTGAGAGGTGAGTGAAAGAGCCCCTGACAGACCAGTGGCTGAACCTGTGAGAATACGAGTCAAGGCTCCAAGAAATCAGAGATGTCAAGAACACAGAGTATCCCCTAAAAAAACTAAGTATAATGAGAAGACACAGGCTGAGTGAGATGATTTGTGGGATACCACCACCAAAACCATAGTAGAGGAAGGGAAACCTCTGTAATACACACTTTACCACCATGTACCCCAGATACTAGATATGGAGCCACAGATTTTAATGTTTGCATTGATAGGTTTTGCTCTTCTTTTGAATCTATCATTTTTTCCCTTATTTCTTTTTTGTAATGGAGATGTTAACCAACACAATTGTATCATGGGATTATGTAATTTGTGCTTGGTTTTCAGACGTTCACAGCTAAAAGTCTGCCTAGTCACACAGACTTTGACTTGGATTTTAAAAAAGTGCTAGGACTATTGAGAAATTTTGGAAGGGATTGTTGTGCTTCTGATTATTTTTAGGATAGCTGTATTATGTTAGGTGGAATTATGGACTTGCTATTTTTTTTTAATTTGGGAATTCAGTATCAACTCAGAAAACATTTATTTTTTTTTAATATGTTTAGTACCAGGCCTATAGGGTTTTACTACACAGACCAGACTTAGAGTGATCCTCACGTTTTCAGCCTCCCAAGCACTGGGATTACAGGCACATGACACCAAGCCCAGTTTCAGTCACCATCTCAGTGGCCCCTGGGGCAGGACCAGCACGGCACCCAGGATTGAACCTGATCCCTGCATCGGCCTATGCAGGTGCCTTAATCTGCTGAACAATCTGCCTAGCACTAAGAAGACATTTCTTAACAAGGAGTGGGATGTGGTATTTAGGGTAGCGTGCCAATTTGACTAGATTTGGGATCCACCAGGAGGATGGAGAGACAATATTTTTGGGTAAAGTTGGATGGGTCATGGAGATGTGGCCTTCACATCTAAGTCTGGATTCTTACTGCTTCCTTCCTAGCACTGTTTCCCTGCTTAGCTTATGGCCAGCATGAAGTAAGAAGATGTGCTCTGCAACCTTCTTGCCGTGATATTCCTGCCTCAGAGCAAGTTGAACATGGGCTAAACACCCCCAGGCTGTGATCCAAGTCAAGCCTCTCTTCTTTTTGATAAGCCAGGACCCTACCCTCACCCCAAAGATCACTTCCTTTTGGCCCCAAGCCAGGCATACACCTCAAAAATAACTCTGCCCAACTTTGTATCTTGGTCCCACACTGGAGCAAAACTACAGGACTTTCCCTTCTGGAACATTGGAAGTCCCCCCACAGACCAGATGGCCCTACCTAGATTAGCTTTCCATTGGCTATCCCAGCCCACAAACATCCTCCCCTAAAAACCCTGTAAAATCTCCTGACCCTTGTGTTTGGGGCTATCTTGGTTCATTAGACAGACAGCCCACTTGCTCCTATTTCCAATAAATCTTCTCTTGTCAGAGTGCCTGATTCTGTGTGGGTCTAGGCTCTAATACCTGTAACTTGTGAATATCAGGTACTATGTTCCAGGGATGGGAAAGCTGATTAATACTATCAACACTAAAATATTATTCACCAAGGCATTAAGCTACATTCATAGTTTAAGATATATGAAAATTTTAAGTCTCACTGCACATGAAGGAGCAGGCTGGGACACATGTCACCAAAGTACTTAGCTATGTCATAACACAATTACTTATACTATTGCTATGCTATCTCATACTAGCTAATCATGCACTTTCATCTAATCAATAAAGAGTTGGTATAGATATTATTTTTATTTCATCTTCATAAAATCTCATCTATGCTATGTTTAAACATAGCAGTTAAAAACATAGTGTACATTAACCAAAATCCCTGCTCTCCTACTCATTTTACAGATGACCTTTAAAGGTGAATTTACCCTTTTATGCCTTAATCTCTGAATCCATAATCTTATAGATTCCTTATGAGAATTAAATGAGCTGATATCTAGGTACCAAACAGGTAAATAGTAAGAAATTAAAATTTCAAACATGATCCCCATTTTAGAGTTAAGAAGCCTTAAGTTGAAATGCATTATTCTGCTCAAAGTGGAATGAATTCAAAGTTAAATTTAAATAATTCTTAATTCGTTCAACTATATATTCCATATCTTTTTTCATGCATACTATCAAATACCTAAAACTAGACTTCCAAAGCAAATTGCTGTTGATTCACGAATAATATCATCTTTCCCGGTTACCAAGGTCTTCCATGAGGTATGTCTCAACTTAAACCACAATTATAACAATGAAAATGCCCTCAACACTAGAACTTTGTCAGAATTAGCAGTATTTGTATGGACATAATGTCTGACTATGTAAAACATATTATACTTAGGAATCTCTCTGGATGGAGCCAGAAAGTCTTAAATGAACCATATAATGAAATGAAACTCATCAAAAGAAAAGTAAAAAGAAAATGCCAACCTGCATTCCACAGATAACACATTAACAAGGTTACCTGCAGAGAAAAAGAGTCTTCATTCCTCCTTATTTCTATAGTTCTCTTCTGGGGAATTTCTATTCTGCCTCTTGAGGCTTATAAGTATGTTTCAAGATGAGAATGTACATCCATTCCTCTTAATATAATGTTTCTCTCCTCCAAGTGTTTTCCTCTGAGGATAATAAATTTCTTATTAGAAATTGAGACTTGCCATGGGGCTTCTCAATTTGCTGGAGAAGGAAATATGCTATGGACATAGGTACCAGAGCAATGCAAAAGCTCCATCTTGCGAGACCAGGGAATAACAGACATCAATAGCTGCTGAAAGAAATCAGGTAATTAGTCTGGTGAAAAGAAAAGAAAATCTTTCGAACTCTTTTCTGCCCTTTTAA
>PVKA01009787.1:14566-67114 GCA_004027165.1 Ctenomys sociabilis
TATATATATATATATATATATATATATATATATATATATACACATACATATATATATAGTGTATATATATATTATAATGTGTACATATATATATGTTATAATGTATATATATTATAATGTATATTATATATACATTATATATATACATTATATATTATATATACATTATATATTATATATACATTATATATATACATTATATATATACATTATATATATATTATATATATATATATATATGGAGAGAGAGAGAGTCACCCATGCATTCTCCTTCACTGTGTTGACAGACAGAAATTTCTACTCAGGGTTATGATTTTTGCTTAAACATCAGGCCCCCACCACCTACAACAGCTGCAACTGACCAGAGTCTTGAGAACTTGTTCTATAATCTACCAAAAAATGAGGTAATATCAGAAAACAGCAATATAGTCAGGTTCTTACTTGTATCCCCTCCCCTGCAACAATAATTAGACAGCCAATGATGAATAAAAGTGCTCTGGGATCCTTGGAACCCAAATAGAAGGTTGAAAACGCCTAGGAAGAGGTGCTTTTTTTAATACCAAAAAAGGTATTTATTGAAGACTGGTTGTTGCAGTGCACAGTTTTCTATTCAGTGTGGTTGCTCAGATTCCCATATATGACCAGAAAAAATAGATAGAAGTACATCATTTACAAATTGAATGTTATCTTCCAAAAACATGATGGAAATCACATCTTCAATCACCTTAACAATTTTGTTGTATCAATATAGCCATGAATTTGATTACTTTTTTATTCTTTATTTTCCTTTCTCCACTTCTTCAACTATTTTGATTTTCCTCTTGGCTTTTTTTTTTCTCTACCTCTCCATTATATCAATTGTAGCTCTTATATTTTATTGATTCAGACTGTAAAACTAGTGAGCCAAGGCCCTGTTTACGGGTAATGTACCCCTGGAACTCACTTCTGAGGAGAGTCTCTATTGCTTCCATTTATCAATAAAGTCCCCAAATTTGTCTTACCATATAGCTGACATTGTGCTGGATGAAATATCACAACTTCACTATATTCATTTCTCCGTGGGTGGGCCTCTGTTTTTTCTGAGTATAAACTGGCAAATCGTGCAGGTCTATGCCTGGGTACCTATATGTACCAAATTTGATGTTAAATAAGTGACTGAAATTTCTCCATAGTGCTACAGATGAGAGTGTAGCCTTAGAAATGAAGACACAGGAAACAGGACTGAAGCATGATGGCTGACTAGATCTTAGAGTTTATAACCAACTCAGATGAATCTACACTTCTCAGCTCACAAAAGAGAAATGGTAAACAGGTGAGTTAAGAAAGGTTTCATGGCCCTGTCATGTGAGAAACAGAAATTGAATTATCACCGACAATGCATCTCACCCAAGAAGGAATGTGTGTACACAAATGAACTAACAACACAGGGTAGAACAGCTGTAGAGAAAAATGAACCCTGCCCATAGTTGGTACAATTCTGGACAGCTACAACCTCTATGCATTTCACTGTGGTGATCACCCCCAAAAAAGCAAGAGAAATCCCAATCAACTCAACAAGCCACTTCTGGGTATTTTTCCACAAGAATGGAATACACCCTACCCCAGAGGAGGTGCTTTTAAGCCAACATGCAGGTGGCAGGCAAGCTTACTAGTGGTGTCACATTACTGATATGGAAATGGTCTTCTGTTCAACTTTGACTGTAGCCCCATTTCACCTTGATTTTGGCACCAGAATTATTAGCCAAAGTACCTGAAAGGAATTACCCCCACTGATAGTTCAGATGAACAGCCTGCTAATGTCAGTCCCACAGAGAGCTCTGAAACCTGCTTGTAACTGAATTTTAGACCTTCTCAGCTGCATCTCAATAGTTGGGCCTCTATGTTAACCTTACAGGAGCCATATATCTCAGTCCTCCCAGATGCAGCACCTGTCCAATCTTGATAGAAATGCAGATTATTATCTATTTTTTCCTCTTTCAAAGGGTTGAATCCAGGGCTCAACTCATGCAGGCGTTCCACCACTGAGCTACCCTCCCAAGCCCAACTACAGATCTTAAAGCATTACTGTAGCCCATCTTTAGCCTTACTTAACTGGCATCAAGACTAGTCTTCTATGCCAAGAGCCAAATGGCCTGGAGTTAGGCCTATAGACCTCAGTATAGCTGGGGTTATAAAAGCAGGTTTGTGACTCCAACCCACTCAGGTAAAATCAAGAGTAGTCCTACTAGCCACATGCCTAACCCACAATTCAATGGGAAAATTCCTATGAATCAGAGGGCAATACACCTATCCAAGCATGTGTAAGAGGCCAACCAAGCCCTTCACCACTGCTTCCCCAGTAGTAAATACATGGCCTGGTTGCAACTACACTCAGCTGTCATCTCAATGTATCAGCATAAGGACCAATAATAGAAGGCTTTCACTTGCTAAAAACTGTGTTATGGCTGGGAAAGTTGTTTCCTCATTCAAATGTGTAAGCATAAACACAAAACTAAACAGATATAACAGGTTTGTAAAAATAACATTACCACATAAATACAATAAGGCTCAAGTGACTAACACCAAAAATGGAGATAGAGGCATTGTCAGAAAAATAATAATTATCATTTTAACTAAATTTGGCAAGGCATAATAGAACACAGATAAAACAAATGAGATCAAGAAAACTATAACAAATAAGAAGTTTAATTTTGAAAAAGAAATCATAAAAAAGAAACAAGTTCTGTGAAAAACAGCAAAATACATAAATGTTTACCACATAAAGGTAAGCCATTTCTATGCCTTTCTAAAAGAAATCTGCTGTTTTTTCACCAAGTCCAGACTCAAACAAAAGATTTCAGTTACTTTTCTCTCATTGTTGAGACAAAATACCTGACACTCAAAATTAAAGAAGGAAAAGTTCCCTCAGCTCACAGTTTGTGGAGGTGCCAGTCCGTATTAGGCTGGCTCCAATGCAGAGTAGCACATGGAAGAGAACAGCAGTTCATGGTGGTGTAAAACAGCAAGACAGCAAGAGCAGAAATGAAGAAGCAGTAGCAGACAGCAGGCCTTTTTCCTCCCTTACATTGCATGCAGGCTATCCACCCCAAGGTGAGTAGAACATTCACACCCATAATCCCAGCATTGGTTCATGAATTAATCACAAACTCTAGAAGCCCATATCATGACGGTATGAGGTTTGGGGAACCTCTAGGCACAAACCATAACAGGGGCTGACAGCAAAAAACTGCATAATCAAAGACACTAGCCTACAAATTAGACCTTATTTCAGATACTTCCTGGCAAGCTGACTGCTTCCTGGAGCTCCCAGCTTCTACCCTTCTTGGGCCATTGTTTCTTTTTCTTTTCATTTTGACAGAACCTGGGATTGAACTCAGGCTCTCACACTTGCCAGGGAAATGAGTGGCACTTCCATCCACTGAGCCATCTCCCTGGCCCCAGGCCATTGTTTCAGTACTCTGCCTAATCACATTTTTCCCTTTGTCTCTGTCTAGTTTCATGCAAATACAGCTCTCTTGCCTCACTTCTCATCTGGCTACCCTCATGTTTCTCACCAGTCACCTTCCACTGGGCCCCATCACTTCACCCTCAATCAGCAGGAAGCAACTCAATAAAAATGCAGATTCCATACCCAGAAATTTACTTTGTTTGTTCTCTAGTATCTCTAGTATCCCAGGAAATGATAGCTCTTACCCATATTTATCCCCAACATCCTAGTCCCTGAGCTCCAAAAACAATCACAGTCCCTACACTGCAGAGCACTCCTACCTGAGCCCAGGAACAACACATAGGGCACAACACTCCAGCCCCACCTTCTAGGTCACAGTGTTCATGGGTACAGTCATGCATTCAGCCAATCTTGCTTCCCCAGCCTCAAACCAACCTCTTTACCTCACATCACCTTAGTCTACTGAACTAACACCCTGCCCTATCCACAAAAGACCTAATTTAATAAACTGAACTCCAACTCCCTTTAGGAGTTATACCAAGAGGTCCCACCCAGCACCTCCAAACTGAGGCTGACTATTCTTTACTGGGTTGTCATCATCATTTACTTAACAAAGAGACACAATCAGATTAAAGATGAGACTTCTAAAAGAGAAAGTGGAGGGAGACACAAAGTTTAAACAAGTATTTATTGAAATTTGTCCTAGTTTTAAGAGACAGATATCCAAATGCACAAAGCTCAAAAAATGGTAAACAAGTTCAAACCAAAGAATACCCTAAGACACATCATAATCACATTTTCAAACATCAAAGACAAAAATAGGATGTTTTTGATTAGTTTTTTTTATCAACCCATGTTTGCAGTAATACTTATGTTCCTTGGGGGGAGTTAGTGTATGTATATAACACATCTTAATTATTTCTTTCATAAGATTTTCCTCCCCTCTCTTCTCCCTCTTTGCAGCTCTTGATTCCCTTCCTATTTGAGAAAGATCTATCCCCCTAATTTTTTATTATCTCTTATTTTTCTCTTTGTTTATAATTCTCTTTCATATAAAAAAAACTATGCAATTTTTAGACTTATTGTCTAGTTTATTTCAACTATATATTATGGTCTTATTTTCTTATATGTGATTCACGTGTATCTTTCCTTATGGCAGAGTAACATTCCATGTGTGTAAACACACATTCTTTATCCATTCATCTACTGGTGGGAATGCAGTGATTATGAATGGTGCTGCTATAAACATGCACACACATACATCACCGTAACATGCTGTCCTTGAGTCTTTGGGGAAGGTGTCAGGAAGATGACTATCTGGATCAAATGGAATTTCTAGTTCTAGGGTTTTGAGGAAGCTCCAAACTGATTTCCATAGCAGCTGTACCAGTTCACATTCAACAATGTAGAAGGGTTCCTTTTGCTCTGCAGCCTCACCAGCATTTGCTACTATTTCATTACTTCATGATGGTTTTCTTTCTGGGTTGGGCTGAATCTGGTATTTTACTTTTTGCTTCTCTAATCCAGGAACATTTACCATTTCTTCGTGTATTTATTGACCACTTGTACTTCTTCCATGAAGGGACTATTTCACTTACCCATTGTTTGTATTATTTTTATAGGTGTAATTTTTCTATTCTTTATATAATCTAGATCTTAGTCTTTTGTCTGCAAAAAAAATTTCCTATTCTGTAGACTGTTTTTTCACTTTGTTAGTGGTTACTTTTTTCCATGCAGAAACTTTTCAACTTAATATGATCCCATATAGTACTTTATTCCATATATTTCTCTTGGTACTATTTTCTGTACAACTAGAGTTCTGTTCTGAAAGAACTTATGCCTAAGACTTCAAAAGTTTTATTTATTGTACAGGTTAAATATTTCATCTTAACATTTAATTCTTCGATCCAAATTGACTTTACAGCCATGAACCAAACACTCAATTCATCACCAGCACAGCACACATTCTTTGCAAATGTACCTTTCTTCGGGGTAGATAAAATGTTGAAACACACATACACATACAAGAGAACAAAAATAAGCCTAAAGTAAACAGAAGAAAGAAAATAAAGATCAGGCTGCAAACAGAAAAAAAAAAAATACAACCTAGAAAAATAGAAAAAGGTCAAGATAACTAAGAGTTGTTTTTCAATGTAAAGAATAAACCAAAATTTCATGGCAAAATAGGAGAATATCAACAGTCAATTCATTATGTATTGTTATCTTTAAAGTAGTTACTCAGAGTATAAGATATGAGTATAAAAATGTTGTATTCCATAGTGCACACCTATCATTTCAATGAAGAGAAACTACTCTAGCTTGTACTTTAATTTTCTCTTCCTTCCCATCTTCCCCCAACTTAGTTCCTCCTTCATTTTGAAGAGTGTCTTACAATTTCACAATATCTATTGTACATTTTGGTCCCTATTTGCTCTTTTGGTTTCTCACACCAATGGAAACAATATGTTGCTTACACATGTGAGTCTGATTTATTTCACTTTCGAGTATCGTCTCTAGTTGGAGCAATTTATAAATAAATGTCTCAAATTTATCCTCTCTTATGGTTGTGTGTTATTCCATTGTATAAAAGACCACATCTTTTTTATCTGTTCCTTAGTTGATAGACATTTGGTTTATTTCCCAAATTTAGTTATTAAAAATTGTGCTGCTATAAACATGGGTGAACATATATCACTATGGTATGTTCTTAATGCTCTAGGAATATACGCAGAAGGGGAATATCTGGGTTGAATGTGACTTCTCTAATCCTAAATTTTTAAGGACTCTCCACACTCATTTCCACAGTGGTCGTATCAGTCTACAATCCCAACAGCTAAGGGTTTCCCTTTCCACAAATCCCCTCCAGCATTTGTAATTGGTTAACTGCTTAATGATAGCCATACTATCTGGGGGGAGGGACATGGAATCTCAGTGTTATTTTAATTTAATTTGCATAACTTGAATGACCAAGGCTGTTGAACTTTTTATATATTTATTTGGCATTTGTATTTCTTCATCTAAGAAGTCTATATTCATGTCAGATGCCCATTTTTATTGGACCGTTGAATTTGGGGAGTCTCATTTTTTTCAGTTCTTTATATGTTCTACATAGAAATCCTTTGCTTTGAAGGACAACTGCATAAGACTTTTTCTCACTCTAGCTTGTCATTTCACTCTGCTGGTGCTTTTTACTGTGAAAATGCTTATTAATAAGATGTTGTTGAGTCTTTGTAGTATTTATCGTGTAATCTGGGTTTTGTTCATGATGTTTCTGCCTACATACATGGCTTCAAGATCTCTACCCATTTCAGTTAGACAAACTAAATAGGTCCAGAAAGAAACAACTTCTTAAAAAAAAAACCTCAAAGAACCATCGGAACATCCGATATTCATTACACAATTATTTACAAAAGAATAGAATCAACCTCAATGACCATCAGTGAATAAATGAATAAAGCAAATACATGTCCAGAACTAATGAACTACTCTTCATTATTTGTGGCAATAGAAAGAAGAAATTTGTGGCAATAAGAATATTCCTAGTGAACACTGTGCCAAGCAAAATAAGCCAGATATGGAAAGAGAAAAGCTGTATCATCTCATATTCATATATATATATATATATATATATATATGTGTGTGTGTGTGTGTGTGTGTGTGTGTATGTATGTGTAATATTAACATTACATATTAATATATTTTAAGATATTAACACATATTAAACATATATATATTATAATCTGGAAAGCTCAAATACAGAAAAGCAGAAAGCGGATTAGTGGTTGCCATGGGCTAGAGCTTGTGGTGCACAAAGAGCTGGAAAATAAGAAAATATTGACCAAATAACATACACTTTCAATTCTCAGACGAGTAAATTCTGAGCATCTAATATGTAGTACAGTGACCATCAACATTACTGTATTTGTTTATTTGAAATTTGTATGGGCTGGCCAAATAGCTCAGTAGATGAAAGGGTCTACTTACCTGCAGGAGCTGCGAGTTTGATCCCCAGGCCTGCTATGCCAGACGAGCCCCTGGGGCACACCAAGACAACAATTGAGACTGGGCGTGGTGGCGCATCCCTGTAATCCCAGTACTTGTGAACAGGAGGATCACTACGAGTCTGATCTATGCAGTGAGACCCTGTATACCCTGTACATCCCATCCTGAATACAAAAAATAAAAAACAAACAAAATTTTCTAATAAAGCACATCTTAAGTGCTCTGTTTACTCCTTGCTGCACCCACAAATACTGTGGCATGAGAGCTATGTTAACAAATTTGATTTTGCAAACCATTGCAGAATATATATATATACTTGAAATTGTGTTCATTGTATACTTTAATATATGCACTTCCTACTTGTCAACCTCAATACATCAGGGGGTGAGGGGAAAAGAAAAAAAGATAGAAGTATATGAGTCTTGTAAGCAGAAAGCTTGAAAGGAATAAAGATAAAAAAAAATAAATAAAAAAATTCCAAAAGGCTGTACCTACTATTTATCACATATAAAAGATTCTGCCTAAATATTTATAGAATATATTAAATCTTATTTGGTCAAAAAGGCATTATATTTTTACAATGCTTAAAATGTGAAATTCCATTCCTTTTAAATTTAGGATTAGTCAATTATAAAAAGAGTTTTCTAAAATAATAAAGTCCTGGAAATGCTCACAAATTTTAATATGTATCCTGGAACTCTGAAGTGATCATACTAAAAGTCTTGAGAATCAAAACTGCTAGATACAATCTGAAATTTGCTTATAAAACATATAATATAAAGCATGTCCTCAACTTTTCTATTAATGTTTAATTATTTCTAAATTCCATAAAATTCAAAAAGCTGATTGAGAATGTGGGTGTGTCTTAGGGGAAGAAGTGGCTCTCAAATATTTCTGCGATCTTTACCTTGTGGTCGACAGTATTCATAATGCTGGAGCCAAAGCCACATCATATTTGAATACATGCTGAGTAATTGTTGCCTGGTTTCTTACTGTTACTTTGTACATCCAAGACAATCAAACAAAAAATACAATAAAAATCTTGATGAGAGGGCAAAAGCTTTTCATGACAACATCTAGGCCACATATGATTTGTTCCCGGAAATTTAAGTCCTAAGTGACAATTTTTGGTTTTGACCTGAGAGTCACACAAGGTTCTGTGGTTCTACTTGTAATGAGCTGCCTGGCCATGGTGTCAGCCCCCTCTGCTCTGTGGCACACGATCAGCTCCTGGTTTGCTTGGTGTTCGTTGTTTTTTTTTTCTTTCAGCCTATGATTTGCTACAGCTTGTTCTTATAAACCAATGTGTTGTTATCTGACACAGATAACCTTTTTCTATGTATTTTCTCTCCACAATTCCACCTTTCACTCGTCAGGGAAAATGTCACCTGAAATATATGATTCTGTTTTCTCCTCTGATATGAAATAGATTATTTGCAGTTAGACAAACTAAATAGGTCCGGAAAGTAACAACTTCTTAAAAAACATGAAATTGTTCTGTAAACTACTGTAAGCTTTCCAAAACAGTGAATAAGACCATTCATTTCCAAATATAGTGAAACTACTCCCTTTTGAACACAGTGATAAGGAATGAAGTTATTCTTGGCTTAAGAGTCTATAAAACTAAGTACTCTTACAAATGCTAAGTGAGTTGAATTTTCATATTAAGGCAATTTTCAGAAATAGCCAACATCACAATAGGATTGATCGTAAATTGATATGCTATGTTCGGAAGTCTCTTAACTATCCAGAATTCTTTCAGCAATCATTAAGAACATTTATATTCCTTGCCCTAAAATACACAATACATTTTTATTAGGGTTGTCTTCTTTTTGAGATTCGACCAAGTAGAAGTTGATCAAAAATTTAGACTTTAACACTTTTTATACAGACTGTATTATAATAGCTTCCCAATCAATTCATGCGAACTCAATCATTTACTTTGAAATTACTGTCTTTAAAATAGCATTTTCCTCTGTTACTTCCTGAGACAAAATGGCTTCTAGTTTATATTATGTTGGGTCTTATCATTTTTCCTAGACTTCAAAATTAATTTTCAACGCTCCAACCTTATTTTCCAATTATCTTCATATCATAGCTTAATTTATGGCCCAATTTATTAGTTACTTATTTTTCTATTATTTACTTAGTTTTAATTATAAGCTGCACAGACTCCAAAACCAAATACATTATTCTCAAAAACAAGAACACAGCAGAAGGGCCAGGGAGATAGCTGAGCAGCATAAGCGCCTACCTCACAAGTCCAAGGTCCTGATCCCCTGTACCAAAAAGTAAAAAAAGGACACAGAATATGTTTTTTGTATAACATAGAATATAATGACAAAAATATACTAGAAGTATAAAAACCACATTTTCATCAATCCGATACCAGTCACTGATAGCGGGCTTTGTAGGCCCATTAGATTATTGAAACATATGAAGTATTTAATATAACACTAAAATAATAAGGGCTTACTGGGCATTTATTTTTATGGCTGTATTATCTATTCCTTCCAACAAACATGCAAAGGAATATCAAGGAGGAAGGAGCTCTGAAAGGCCATGAGTTCCCCCAGGTGACATGGGTAAGGAGCACTGTGAAACCAAGCTTCCACAAGAAGTGGCACAAATACAATGTGGCCAAATAGAGATTTTGTTACTTCAACGAGTGTACCAAAGTGCAGTGATTTGAGAACTGAACAACTCAGTGGTTCAAGAATGTGATGAAGGTGATAGGATTCTTGCCACCTTCTCTGTTTGACTTTTTAGTGAATTGAGAGTCAAGCTTGCACACTTCATAAACTAAATACATCCACAGCAGCAATTGCAACCCAAACATTGAGACACAAGCTCATTCCAAAGAAGGTGCATGTCTCAGAAGTAAGGTAGTCTTTCCCATCAGGATCCCCTCCCATTTCATTGGCCAATGTCTAAAATAATCCCAATTAAGGAAACTGGAATCAATCATGATTGGCTTATGCCCCAAAGCACTCACCACTCTAGGAGTAGAGATTAAGAAACTCCCTCTGCAATGTGTGGAAAAAGAAAAAATGTCAGAATAAAATGAGAGTTCAATTTTGAAGGAGATAAAGAAAATGTAGAAGGATATTGGGAAAAAATATCAGTAGGACTTGCTTGTTACTATGCTGGCACAAAGTTGCAAATGGTAGATTAAAATTAAATGACTAATTGAGCATGTAAATATCTATGATTATTACACATTTAAAAATAGAGAGGAGATGGAGGGAGGGAGGGAGGGAAAGCCTAACTGAAGGTCAGTCTAAGGCATGTTCACACTGTGTGCACCACTCCCACAGCAATGAAGCTAGTTCTTAAAAATTATAGCAATCTGTAGGAGGGTCTGTGTACACTAGAAAGGTTTCCAGGGATAAAAGCGATTTGAATCCCAAGAGGGAGCTGATGATCTCCGTGTTTAGGAGTGCAGACCATCACGAACTAATGAGGCGGCCAGGTCTGTGAGCTAGCCAAGGAGCGGGCCCATCAGAAATCATTCTCCAGGAAGCCTCACTAACAAAGCAATTATTTCCTCACAGCATAGCTATAGAAGAGGTGAAAATTTAACTAGTTTCTTTCTCAAAATGAAAGTTGTTCTCTATACCTTGAAAGACTATTTCCTTAAGGGACAATGGCAAAAAAGGAAATGGACAGTTAACTAATCAATGTTAATATTCTTGCAGTATGCTAAAACTCCAAGAGATGACATAGCCAAAAAAAAAAAAAAAAAAACCATTAAAGCAGTAATTCTAGATAAGATTATATAAATTTTAAGTAAGTTTCACATGTGAGCAGGCTTATGATTGAGGAGGTACCTCAAGAGGGTCACAGATACAACAAATAGCATGGCTTTTTCCATGCAATGAGGACCCCACTTGCACTGAACTTTGCAAATATTATTCTTTTTTTTTTTCTTTTGCAAATATTATTCTGTGTCATAAGAAGTAATCTGGCTTTCACCATAAAAGTATAAATATGGATGGAATGTAGGAATCTTTTTCTGTAGATCAAATGTAAAAATCCAAAGGTCATGACACTACCTTAAGACATTCCACCTAACAAAGCTCTGGAAGGGGAGCCAAGTCCCAACCCTGTCCCTTACTGACTGTACCACATCGCTTACTGCATAATCCTGTTTCAGACCTCTCATATGTTAAATTTGGGTACAAAATTGACTCCTACAAGAGGATTATACAAGACTTACAGCAGTGCCTATTGCACATGGTGTTCAAGGTTAGGAAGTTCAGGTTTTTTGTTTGTTGTAGTTTAAAAAGAATTTTAAAAATTAAAAATACATTTAGAAAGTTACAAAATTTTAAAACAAGAGGATAGGAAATCAACAAGAGCTATTATATTGCACATTGTTATCTTCAAAGTAGTTTTGTTCAGATTACCAGATATAGTCATGAAAAACTGATTAAAACATTAAGCATTCCTTTCAGTAAACCAATCTAAATTAGTAGCATGATTATCTTAGCTACCACATACATATCCTCCCTTATTTCTTTTTTCCTTTCCCTCATTCCAGTTGTTTTTTCCTTTGGAGCAGTTTCTTTCCCTTTCACAATATAGATTGTACCTTTTGGATTTTATTCGCTTACTCAGCTATAAATAAAGATCAACTTGAGGCTTTAATAGGAAAATGGATGCAACTTGAGACCATACTCATAAATGAAATAAATCAGACCTGCATGTGTAAGCATCATATTGTCTCCCTAGTGTGAGAAACTGAAAGAAGTATTATTGTTATAGAACTAATTTTTAATATCATGGAGCTCCAAAACTCTAACTTTTACTTCTGAGAATGTTTTGCTTCATCTCTTCAATAAGGTAAAAAATTAATAAATAAATAAAGATCAGTAACTTTTCCCCAGTCCCTGACTGCTAGGTTAGTCACATGGCTAGTTCTCAAAATCCTTTCAATAACCCCCATGACAGGATTCTTGACAAAGACATGCAGGTGGAAAATGGGCCTAAGTCCCCTCATTATAAGATCTATCTGAGAACAAGGAGTCTCACAGAGTTCTAGACAGTGCCCAGGGGAAGCAGAGGTGATCGGGGGCATTTGATGTCTTTATGCTCTCTTGCAGCTGCAAACATCTTCACATCCAATTGGCAGCAGAACACCTCAGGCAATTTTCATCTTCAGAGAGCAATTTCTGCTTGTCTTCTTGCTGAATATTTTTAGAGCTACAAAACCTAATGCATTTATTAAGGAGCATCTCCTCTAAAGGACTTTTCATCACTCCTAGTGCTTTATTAAAGAAGTATGCTATGCAAACCTTGCAGTAACTTGACCAGCCTTTTATCTGATCTGAAGAGGGAACCTTGCATACTGAGTTTCCTTCGGCTCAGGAAAACAGATCATCTCAGGGAGACATAGTGATGTACATAAAGCAGGAGTCTTCCTGAAGAAAACCAAATTCAGACACTATGTCACTTAGTGACAAACCAGTACATTTGCACAAGCACCTTCCTGTTGTAAAGAGGATAGTTTAACACCTATGCATATTGGATTTTCAAAAATAAATCTGGAAATCATACAAAATCCAAATTTTAATATTCAAATAATATGCCGATAATATCCCAAGATTACTATAAGCAGAGTTATTAGGGTTTGCAGCATCTTGGCATCATCTAGTGATGCAGCCCTATCTATCTAGTAAGCTGAGAAAAAAATCTTCAATTAACATTAATGGTCCATTTTAATTCATGTTAATCTCGTCTTTACTTTATCACCTAGTGTCCCATTAAATCATTTAGTAAAATCTGTGTGTCGAGCCTTAAAAACACACAGCGAATTTTTTAATCATGCCATGAAGTTCCCATACCCCACATTTATATCCAGGTGTTTGCATATTCTTGTTATTGAACAATCGCTGAGTTGGAGGGAAACAGCTATATCACAGATATTTAAACTTATTATTATGCAAGAAATGAATATGTGTAAGCTCATTTATCAGTGACGTTTCCTACTATCATTATTAAAAAAAATTTGACTTTTTTCCAATATGAATTTTCCTACTTTCACTACATTCTGCTGGGAGTCACACAGTAAGATTGTTTGAGATAAAACATGCATAAAGAAAATTACACGAAGTACACTTAATGGACTTTCAAAAACTGAACCTCACTACTAAATAATCAGAACATAGTTCAACAAGGTAGAACAAAATCAACATTCTTGGCTCTCTTCCAATGTCATCCTTCTTTTCAAGAGTAACCAGTATCACCAATTGTCTTAGTTACATTTCTCATTGCTGGGACAAATTATCAGACAAAGTTAAAGTAAGAAGGGTTATTTAGCTCCCAGTTTTGGACAGTTTAGCCTACAATCACCTGGCTCCAAGACAACATAACAACATAGCAGAGGGGAATCACGGAGAAGAAATAGTTCATGGAGAGCAGACAGCAGTAAAACAGCCAAGGGTTGACCACAGCTCTTTCCATCCATTACATGTTGCCCAGGCTGCTTAAGGCAGGCATCTCTCACACCCTCAGTTCTAATGCCCTTGATCCTAGTATTGCAACATGAATCAATTCCAGCATCATACATCCTAGATCCAACCACCTCTAAAAAGCCCCTCTATGACTGCATGAAGCTTTGAAGGGTCATTTAGGCCCAGGCCATAACAAAACCCAATACCATAGATGAATTTTTCCTATTTCTGTATCTCATAGAAAGAACCGTGCCATATATACTCTTATGCCTATCCCTTTTCCCTGGATATTGTATTTCAAAAAAAAATTACTATGTGTTCTGAGATTCATTAAAGTACGTTTAAGTAGTTGTTCATTCTCAGTGCTGCAGAGTATTTCACTGCATAATATATCAAAAGCTACTTATTTCACTGTTTGTGAGAAGTTGGATAGTTTTTTGTTTAAATAATGCTGCTAACAACATAGCAATGCATATATATTGTCGAACACCTACATATTCCTCTTGGGCATAAAAAGGATGAATTGCTTTGCATATAGGTGTTCTCTTGTAGCAGTGTGCACCCAGCAGTTCTCCAACAGAATTATTTTTACAACATGTTCAAGCTCTATTTTCCTACATCCTACCTGGTATATTTTGTCCTTTTTCTAATTCTGTATCATTGCAGATTTAGCCTGCATGTTCCTAATAACAAATTTGTTCACCCTTCACATATTTATTTGCCATGTGGATATTCTATTTTGTAACGTGTTGAAGATTTATGATACTGTATAGAGTTCAACAATTTCTCTTACTGATTTCTAATAGTATTTTACATAAGAATAGTATAATACATAGGAATCTTCTATCAGTTACAACTATTCCTACTGTGTTGCTTTTATTTTTTTACTTAGTGATGTCCTTTGCCAATCAGAAATGTTACATTTTAATGTAGTCCAATATGTCATTTGATTTACAGATTTATGTGCCCTGATTAAGAAAGTTTTGCTAGTAAAGTGATCAAGGTTCTCCTTCACATCTTTCATATTGCATATTCTTAACTTTGACATTTAGATCCACCATTTACATAGAATGGATTTTTATTCTACACAAACTGAATAAAAATTGAGAAAATCTGTTTGGGATATTGCATGGGCACAGTACCATTATCTTCTCCACCACACATCAGTGCTCTATGTGTCTTAAATCACATGTGCATACCAGTGGCTCTGTTTCTAGATTTTCTTTTATGTTCCATTGGTCTTTGTATCCTTTACAACAATACAGCATCTGAATTATTGCATATTTATATCTGATAATAGTATGATTTCTATCCTGGCTTCATTCCTCCGTTTAAAATTACTTCAACTATTCTTACACTTTAACTTTCCATATCATTATAGATGTAGCTCTTCAGTATTCACAGAAGAAAATCTAGCAGAGGTTTTCATTATAGTAGTGTTCAATCTGTCTACAGTTTAAACTACAAAGAACTGATATATTTATAGTATTGAATCTTTCAGTATATGAATACATTTTTCCTATTTGCTTACAGTCTTTCTCTTATGAACATTTTAATTATTTTATTTCTAAATATTTTAATTATTTATGCTACTATAAACATAATTTTTAAAGTCCTTAAGCTTATTCCTGTTTGCTGCTTGTTCATGAGGACAGAACCAACATTCTGTATATTACTAGCATACAAAATTTTGCATTGTAATAATGAATGTTATGTCTCCTTTTCCTTACAAATGAGTTTTTATTAGTTACCCTGATCTTTTCCACTGTTGTGTAAACTGGGAAGAGATCAACCTGTTCGCTTATATTGCCAACTACCTAAAGCTACATCTGGACTTGAAAGAGTAACTATGTCTCCAAAAGGTGTGGAATTCAAACTGGATAGAGCAAGTGCTGGAACCATGCATACGTGACACTGCTAATTGGTTCATAGTCTTCAATATTCTGTATGATTTCGACATTGATTTTACTAGTCTTTCCATCTATAAAGTACTCTCCTCAGCAGGATTCTTTTTTGACCTCACAGCAGCTCATCATTGTGTTTAGTGAGATTTCTTTTCCTTTTGTTCTTTGTTATTTTTGGTTTTTTGTTTCTGTTTTATTTTTTGTACAGGGTCTACAGGGTCTCTCTGTCTCCCTACACAGATCAGACCCTAGTGATCATCCTGTTTTCAGCCTCCCAAGCATTGGACTACAGGTGCATACCACCCAGTCTCATTCACCTTCTCAGCATGCCCTGGGGCAGAGCCAACAAGGCATGCTGGGGATTCCCTTTGCCTGCCTAAGCAGGTGTGCTGAGCTATCAGGCTGGCCCTGTGCTTTGTTTGTTGATCTTACTTTCTTTGTGTGTTTTTAAAGTATCTCATCTAAATTCCATCTATTTAGGGGCTGGGGAGTTGGCTCAGTGGAATAAATACTTCTCTGGCAAAAGCAAGGGCCTGAGTTCAATCCCTGGTTCCACCAAAAACAAATATAAATAAAAAAAAATCTAGATATCTATCTATCTATTTGGTACAGGGTCTCACTATTTAGCTCAGACTCATAGTGATCCTTTCTTAGCCTCCCAAGAGCTGGGATTACAAGCCTGTGCCACCAGGGATTGAACCTGCATCCTTGCGCTTGCCAGGTGGGCAGTTGGACCACTGTGCTATCTCCCCAGCCCCACTGATCTTACTTTGTACCTAGGCCCAAATATCTCATTTACCAGATTTCTAGAACTAATTTTCTACCTGATTTTCAAATTCTATTTCCTTGAGTATACCCCTTCCTTTAAAGGCCAACCAAATTCTCAAAATAAACTCCCCACTGTTCTTATTTTCTAACTGATGACACTTTTGTAATTCTCAAAAGTATCACAGTGTCACCTCTGACTTCATTCTATATGTATCCTCCTCTCCCTGCCTCAAAGGCCAATGACACAATTTGTACCTATTTGGTACACACACACACACACACACACACACATGCACTGCTGAAGTAAAGAAAATAAAGTCATCTATCCCTGCCCCCATCAATGAGTTTATCACACTCAGAGAACTTTTTCATTTTCAGTTCCACCCTTATCCCTCACCTAACTCTCCTTTGCTCTGTAAGAATGACTGGACCATAAGGCATTTGGGTACATCCTGAAAGCTCTTCAGGTCTTAAAGTCTGTAAAATATCACTGAAGAACACTGGAGGGTCTCACTAAACTCCTGATGTTGTTCCAACTCTGAGACTTACTTCCTCTGATACCTTTCAATGTGGCTGTCTAAAACTCATTGTCTCTTGTTTTTGTATGATGCTCTCTTCAAGTTTACCACATTTCCTACAAAACGAGACCCACACCAGTCACGCTAACATTTGCTCAGTGGACTGCCCACAGCTGAGTTTCCTCCCTAGAAAACCATGCAAAACTCTCAAACTCATTAGCTGTGACTTCAGCATCATTACAGAAGTCTTCACATTTCTTACAGGTTGGAGAGGCTTTGGAGCTGGAGGAAAACTGTTTTTCAGTCTGAAATGTCTTAAACAAGTTTGTACTCTGAGCTTATAAATTCATGAAATGTTCATGATTGGGTTCACACAAGGCCTGCCAAGGCATACATAGGATCTCTAAGAAAACATTTATCAAAGTACTTCTCATCCAGTAAAAGAGAACTAAACTTTGGTTACATTTTTTCTTGACATGGAAATGATGGAGAAACATTTGCAGACAGAAGCTGTGTATTCAATCTGCTTTTGTTTATTCGATGACATTCACCATAAAATGGGTATCACTACATACTTAGTATGACTGCTCCTAGGAACAATGGGAGGAACAGTTAATTATCATTTTCTAAAATATTTAAAAAACAGAGCTATTTTATGATTTGTACATCCCTTTTTTATTCTCTAGAGGAGTCCAGTTTGTATTTCTGTGCTGAAAAATGAAAGGACATCACAGAAGTGCATAAAAGATACTATAAATGCTTCAAACCTTGGAAGAACTTAGTCTTTATTTTTCAATATTCTTTCTGATACAAATTTCAGGAGCATATTTAAAGCAGAATGACTTCTGAGTAGTGGAACCACTTCTTTGAATTACACCTCAGGCTGGCACAAAAGTCCAATGGTTTCCGTCACAATGATTTTTTTTTTAAATTCTAGTACAGAATTTGTTTATCAATAGGCTCATTTAATGGCTAATTTTAAATATGCATACCAGCAGAGGGCTTTCATTTAAAAATAAACTTCAAAAGAGAAGGTAGGAATACAAACTTTTCTCAAAGGAGAAATAAATCAAGGGATGGGGAGTTGAAGAAAAAAGGAAGTAAGATATATTATCCCTGTAGTACTATCATAGTATTAGTATATATACAGTAATAAATCCATACAAGGGATGTAATTATACACACTGCAATTGTGTGCAAAGAAAAATAAGGGAAGGTGATCAAGATATGAAGAGGAAAGAAAGAAGTCACAGGGGATGAAAAAGAAGCCAAGATGTTTTAGGTGTATGTATTGATTCCCCACAAGGAAGGGAATCATTACGTACCATAAACATGTGCTAATAAAAGAAAAAACCTTGTGGTGAAGTGAATCAGATGCTTCTTTTCTAACTTAATACTATAAAATCTATAAATAACTTGAAGAGTTTAAGTATACACACACACATCTCTTAGCATATACATCTCATGTTTGAAATATGTAAGGTCTATTCAATGGTACTTAAAATCCCCTTCCTGAAATCAGATCAAAATATGAGAATTGATCACAGAGGCAGAGAAAAATCACTTTTATTGAATCCAAATACAAATAGTTTTCATTCAGTCAAAAATTTTAACTTAATGTCCTATTTCATAAACACATGTACAGAAATACATTTAACTGAAATATATATATATATATACATCAACTTATGGTATCTACTTTTCTAGTCATTTCTTAAGCAAATATACAATTTGGAGATGGATATTTAAACAACTATTTATACAAGTTAGGTAACTGAAGCAAAAAAAATCTTTATATGATAAAAAATAAACTATCAAAACAGATAATTTATATCTTACATGGCATATAATGATCACTTAAATCAGAAAAAAAATGCATTGTGTTTCTAGGCAACATCAATTTTAAAAGTATTTCAGTAAAGACAACCTGTAAATTTAATGACAGCAAGTTATTTCTACAGATATTACTGAATATGTGATGACATTTAATTGTATCCTGCAGGGCATAGCCTCAGCGTTGCCATTAATGGTGTGTTATTGTGGGTATAATATCCAAATTTATTCTTTAGAATATTTTTCCTGGTGAATTATTAATTTTAACTTTATGAGTTTTATTACATTAAACATTGAGTACTTAACAGGAAAAAATATAAAGGATTGAATTTGTCATAGTTATTGTTTATACAAGGACATCAAAATTTTCAACATTGACTTCTATGGTGTACAAAGTCTAAAACAAACAGAAATAAATTTCTATATGAAGTAAAGTGAAAATACCAATAGAACTCTACCACAAAAATAAACATTGCTTCAATTGTCACACCCAAGACAGTCTTGACACATAACCACGGCAGGTCCATACCCAAGTATCACTTACGCGGACACCACGTGTGCTTAGCCTTCCCTGCCAATGTGGCAGGTCGTTTTTGCCACTATCGCAATGTGACTTAGATACTGCAGACTGATGAGGCCTGAAATCCCCCAAACAAGTGCATGAAGGCTTAAGTAAATGAGTGAAGTGCTATGATCTAGGCCTCCAACAGAATCAAAATCCTCTAACATAACTTGAGATTCTCTGTGGTCTAAGACAAAGAACTCTGGGCCCTATATATTTATCAGAACCCAAGGAGTGTGTGTATTGGGAGAGATACTGAAGAAAGGCAGGACTCAGTCCACTCAAGAGCTTCTTCAAGTAAGACATCATGCTAACTTAGACAAACTACATTACCTGCAAGAGATGCTGGCAGCTACAGTCTTTACCTAGTTAATGCAGGCTGGAGCCAGTCATCCTTAGCTGTGGCCATGTCTTCCCCTTTGGGCTTCATGATCTCATCCACCATTGCCCACCTCAGTTGGGACCAATGACTCAGAGGCTCACTTACTCTAATGGCTCTGCCCATCTCCAGACAAGGATGCAAGCCTTGGACTCACAAGTACACATGAAAATCAATTGGTTAATATTAAATCCCACTTAGAGCCACTTCATGGTTGTCTCCATCATGTCCCCTCTCATTTTTCCATCAGAAACTTCCTACTGTATTGCATAGTGTGCACTTAGCAGGAACATAGCATCAATGAAATATCAAATATGCAAGGAGTACATAAAATAAACATTTTTGTATCAGCTATTTACTTGTTTACAAAAACTATGAGTTAATAACAGAAATAAAATCTATGTGAACTACAATATAAGTACATAAAAGCCCATCCCAGGAATGATCTTTGCTTCAACTGTGATACCAAAGGCAGTCTTCACAAATGAAAACTATATGTTCTTCCACAAGGATCACTAACACTGACCATGCACATGGTTTATTTTCCTATAGGGTATAGTTGACACCTGTTTGTTTGTTTCCCTGTTGTTGTTGTTGTAGGTCTTTGTGATCCTGCACCTGCCTGTTCACCCGTCAGCTTACCAATGGGCTGCACGATTCTTTTTACTTAGTTCTCTGGGCAGAAACATTTTATTTTTCCCTGTTCTTTAAATGATCTCTTATGAATTCCAGTCCCAATCTCCTATGACAATTTCTTCATGATATTCTGCACTTGTCATTTTCTTTGTAACTGAGTAAAATACAATCATTGGCCAATGTTAAGTGGGGTTTTTTGTTCATTTGTTTATAAACATTTAAAATTTTATTTTTAAAAAAAATCACATCACAACCATGAACACTGTTACAGTTAGAGGCCCTCTTGGTTCTCCACAATGATACCTAAGCCTTCCCACAAGGGTTCCCATTGTTAAATCTTAAACAACCATCTTTAAAAGAAGGAAAAGATCTCAGCACACTACCATTTAACTTGTTTTAGTGTTTCTTTACAAATGGTGAAAAATACTAAAGTACAGACAAGGAATAATCATAATGTTGTGGCCAACATTATAAATATGGTATTATAAATTTAAAACATTTTCTGGTTTAAAAAATAAATCTGGTAGTCAGTGCAGCTCTGCGGAGTCTCTGTGTCTAGAAGGACTGGTCTCTATGCTCACCATTATCCATTTTTCCAGGTCCTCCACGTCCACCTCTTCTTCCTCCCATTTGCTCCATCAAGGGTCCAGGATGGCCTTCTAGACCACTTCATCTTCTTCCACCTCAGTCTATTCCATGGCCACCATGGAAACCAACTCTGTCTCCACATGGCCACTTCTGAACATTCCACCAGGACCACTGTGGTCCATGAGGTTCCCTTTCCCTCCCTGCATGACACCAGGGCCACCTCTACCACAATCACCACACAGGGGTGGGAAGGGCTGCAGGAGGAAGCCTTCAGGGTTTGGAGCCTTATACTAGTTGCATTCTTTTCTCCAGGCAAAGTTCTGGTTTCCATAACCCGGATTGGGACATTGCTAATCGCCAGCTTGAATTTGAATGTTTCCTCCTCCAGAGAGGTTTCCATGGGAACCCCAGAGGCCTCTTGGAGGGAAGCCTCCTCTGTCTCCTCCATGACCTCCCATGCAACTCATGGGTCCCCTAGGACCTCCTGGGCCACCTGGACCTCTACGGAGTGGTGGTTGCATCTCTCTGTGCTTAAGGCAGCATGCCACTTTGTATGCTATCCACTGGAAGCTTCTTCCAAGCAAGTGAGACTTTCAGTTTGCTTCCTTGAAAATCTTTCCCTTCAAACCACTGCACAGCAGCCTTGGCAGTCGGTGGATCTTCATAGAACACTTGGCATCAGCTTTGGGCTTTCCTGTTTCCTTGCCCAGGTAAATGTGGATCATGAGTTGCCCAGTTCTCTTGTTAATCTCAACAATCCCACATTGCTTAAAGAAGTCTGCCAGATCATCAAGTGCCACATTGTCATCTAGTCCTTGTACATAAATTGCAGTGTTGTCAGAGTCTTCATCAGGATCTATGGGAAGGCCTACATCAAGATCTGATTCTTCATCCATGGGTCCACCAGGTTTATTGAAGCCACCTCACTCTCCAACGCCCATTCCACCACACCTCCTCCCACTCACCTTTGCACATGCCTCCATGATCAAATACCTTCTTCCTCTGCCCCGCTTATCACGCCCACTCAGGCTCTGGTTTTCTCCTGATCTGGAAAATCCTCCAGACTCCTGCCCATAAATACCCATGCTACTGGGGTGGTCCTGTCAGAATGAACTCTGCCGCCCATAGCTGTTGTTCTGTTGGCCATATTAACTTGGAGCCTGGCTATAGGATCCAGTATCGGGGATAACTAGTGGGAGGCTGCTGCCCATAGCTCCTTTGTTGAGTTTAGCTACTCTGCTGTCCATAGCTACTCTGCTGTCCATAGCTGCTCGGCTGCCCACAGGTGTTCTGCTGAGAGTAACTGCTCTGATCATAACTAGTTAGCTGTGTAAAGGAACAAGATTTGCAGTGACTGGCTGCACCAGGCAGCTTCTAGGACCCTGGGGATAACTGTAACTACTCTGCCCATAGCCTAGGCTGAGCTGGTTATAACCCCCTATGCTAGGCTAAGGTTGCTTAATCTCAGCAGGTTTGTTATCAGCCCGTGGTCTTGCAGGTACAGTAGCTGCTGGCTGCTGCTCCTAGGCTGGGTCAGCAGGCTGAGTGCTGAATGCAGAATGAGCTGCATAAAAGGCCTGGGTAGGGGTGACTGTAGCTGTGGTGGTATCATAAGTACCAGTGCCGTACTCCTGGACAGGTTGGCTATACATCTGGAGGGCAGCTGGAGCAATATAACCAGCGAGAGGCTGTCCATAAGAAGTTGCATATGCAGCTTGTCTATAGGTGGCAGTGGTCTGAGTTTGGGTGTGGCTGACACCAGTAGGCTGCCCACAGGCTCCACAGTTTTTTTGCTCATATGCCTTAGTGGTCTGTGCATATCATTGAGTTGGATGGGTGGTATAAACACAGATGCAGCTTGGCTGTAGGTGCTGTAATCAGTGGACACCATTTTCTCTCCTTCCTCCTCGTTCCCTCAACATTCATCACCCTCTTGCTTTTCCTCTCAATGCTTATTATTTTGAACAACATTATAATCACTGCATAAACAATATCTCCTCTGCCTTTGGTTTTGTTGTAGAATGTTAGCATCTTAAGCTTCTACGTTGTTAAGGTTTCCCTGTCAATATTGTCATCATGGTACAATGTTGCTACCTGCAGTACCAGTTTTTCTTTGTCATATACAAAGCCAATCCAAAGATTGTACTATTCAAAGCTCTCTGTTTTGAATAGTAGCATTTCATTCGGAATTTTTGCTTTGTTCCTGGGTGCAGTTCCTATGCTGGCCAACTTGTGCTCAGTTACAAAACATAGTATCAATTGGAAACTGATAAACACACTGTCAAATGTCACATTCTGTTTAGTTTGGGAGATGGGAACAAATCTGTCACATCATTCAGTTTACTACTCTTTGAATAAGGACCTGGTGGCTGAGTTCCAGGATAAATTTCTAAATTGAAGACAGGACAAGTCTTTGCATATACAGGACATAAATTTTTATACCATAGTTTATAGTTTTCTGAGAATATACTGCCTGAAGCTGCAATGACCACGAAATGCTCTACGATGTCTATCAGTAGTCACCTGCACAGATGATGTGTAAATTGTTTGACAATTACCCATACATCTCTGACACCATGGGCAGATCACAACCACACTGAAAATTCTTCTTCTTTCTTTGCAGGTTTATTTTGTTTGTTTGTTTGTTTGTATTTTATGGAAAGATCTGTAACACCCTGTAGGGTGTTCAGGGTCTCACTACTAGATTGGCTCATAGTGATCCACCTGTTTACAGCCTTCAAAGAGCTGGGATTACAGGTACATGCCAGAAATTTCAATTTCTGTCTCAGCATTCTGGGGCCAGGCTGGCATGACAGGCCAGGAGATCGAGCACCAGGCCCCTGTACCCGCATCCACCCAATGCTTATTAATTAATCCACTGAGATATTTGGCTGGCCCTGTAAGTGGTTTTGTCATAAAACTTCAAGCAATTTTTGAAGAAAACCAAATCTCCTCAGTGTCCTCATTATTCTACACACCTCCCAAGCCCACACCCATTGCTTTTCTGTAAGGTTTTACATTTCTGCAATACCAGAGGAAAGTTCCACTAAGTACAACAGACCTACGTATGCTTTCAGTTCAGTTTGAGATGTCACAATAAATAGATTTTTGAGTATGGTTATTGGTGCACATGGAATATTTTACTTGTATTTCACCATTTGTGCATTTTACATCTTGTAGCACTTCATCTGCTACAAATAATTTTGAATAAATAAAATAAAATAATAAATTATTTTTTGTCTTTTTGAGACAGGGTCTCACTACTATGCAACTCAGGCTGGTCTTGGGCTCACTTTGTATTCCACACTGGACTCAAATTTGCAATCATCCTCCTGCCTTAGCACCCCAAGCAACAGGATTACAGGTATGTGCCACAACTTCTGGCAAAATAATAATTAAAAACAGTAATGGCACTGCTAGCGTTCTGTTCTGTCCAATAGGTTTCACCCTTGCAAAGATCCTCCAGGATATTTTCAAACCTAGTTCTAACATTGGACCATTCCATTTGTTTGTATGACCATCTCGTACTGCTTCTGCTGGTCAGATATGTACACCACTGTTTTATCATCTGCGTCAAGGAGTTCTGCACTCCTGTGTCTGTATTGGTCTATTCTGCCTCCATTTCATTGTCACAATGTCAGCACACGTAGACAACATCACGTGACCCAGGCACAGCTACTGGGAGTAACACCCACATTTTGATTATGGCAACATACAGGTTTACAGTACCCAAGAGGGTATTTTAGCTCCTGTAGTGCTCAGGTGAACATGCACAAAGCCTGTTAGATGGCTCACGATGTGGTGAAAATTCTATTTTGACGCTTTTCCACACATGATGATTTGCATCATACCAAGAGAACAAATGTGAAGATTGTTTCCTATATTCCTATATTCCTATATTCACAGCTGGCTACTATGCTAAAGTACAAACTTACAGAAGAAAAGTATGGAATGGGTTGTTGTAACCCAGTGTTACATCACATGTTTAACTGTATCCTATAAATGCCATTAGCAGAGAAAGCTGTCTGTTGAGGTCTCTAGCTGACCTAAACACAAGCCAAATAAGCTCAATCTTCATTACTGCCACCTTTGGGTGTTCATCAGCAGGCTAGATTTTAACAAAGGAGAGAACAGATGCTGAAAAGCAAATGTCTAAGGCACCTGCCTCCCTCCATTCTCTTTCATCTCCTAGGTGCAACCACATCAGTGCAATCAGATTGGGACCCTCTGTTTTGATTTCTCTTAAAAATAAAGGAACAAAACAAGATGCACTTGTCCCTTTACCACTCAATGAATTTCATCTTAATAACAAACCCAGACTGGGGAGATGGTTCAGCAGGCAGTGTAAACACCTGCCTGCAAGCACAAGGTCCTGTGTGCAATCCTTGGTGCCAAAAAATAAAAAATAAAAATAAAAATCATTTTTTAACTACATTGTTTTGTTCTCTTAATAGATTCTTACCAAATTCCTTCTTCTTCAGTATGCAACTGAAACTAGAGTATATCTAGCTTTTGCCCATTTAAGTCTTTACAAAGCCACTTTCAGCCTTCAATGACCACGAGCACAGAGGGTCCTCTAGCCTAGCCATTCTCAATGTGTATTATACAGAAGACCAGTTCCATGGGATGATAATTTCCCATAGACATTAGAAAAAATATTCTTTCTTTGCTATAGAAATTGTCAGAGTTTTCATTGTATTAATGTGCAGCATTATTTCAGAAGGGGGCATCAGTAGCTTTTCCAAATCTGTAGAAATAAAGCTCTCACTTCACAGGGTACCTCACCGGGAATGACACCCATGAAACGTCCTTAGGAGAAATGTTAGTTAAAGAAATGATTCTAAAACCAAATATACCAGCTAGTCTGTTTCCCTGTTATTACATTTCTCTTCTACACTAAGCTGGAACATTTAATCCACACAGGTAATGGTGTCTCTGCCCTCAGTTCTGGATATTGACATCAATAAAATGATTCAGTGTCAATTCCTCTCACTGCTGTTTCTGACATTTTCTAGTGGCTCAGTCCATGGCACTGGCTGAAGACTACTTTCAGGTATGAATTTCCATGCAAGCGCCTCACATTCACATACAAAGGAATGGACAGTGTCACTCCCATAAGGAATTCACTTCCATTCCAGCTGTCAATTAAAGAACTGGAGCTATCGAGTCACACTGTCCATTCCTTCTCAGCTCTCTAACATGGGCAAGAAGCAAATTCTGACTTTCAGCTCTAAGGCTATAATTCTACCTTCTGTGCACAGCAGGACATCCATATATATATATATATATATGGAAAGATAGCCTCTTTAACAAATGGTGCTGGAAAACCTGGCTTTCTACATGCTGAAAACTAAAATTTGACCCAGCTCTATCTCCATGCACTGAGTTAAAGTCAAAATGGATTAAAGATCTAAACATTAAAACCGAAACACTAAATCTCCTGGAAGAGAAAGTAGGAGGAATTCTTGAAGATATAAGGATAGGTAGAGTTCATGAACAAACATATATTTGCACGGGAAACACTTGAAAGAATCAACAACTGGGATCAACTTTTCTTGAGGAGTTTCTGCACGTCAAAAGAAATTGTCAACAGAGTGAAAAGATGACCCACAAATTTTGAAAAAAATCTTAACTAATAAGCAGCAGACAAAGGGTTGCTATCTAGGGCTCTCAAATTTAAAGACCCCATTCAGAAATGGGCATCTGAGATAAATACACACTTCTCAGAGGAAGAAATTAAAGAAGTGAATAAATACATGAAAAAATGCTACACATCGCTAGCAATCCATGAAATGCAAATAAAAACAACACTGAGATACCATCTCACTTCAGAAAGAATGGCTATCATAAGGAAATCAACCAACAACAAATGTTGGAGAGGTTGTGGGGAAAAAGGAACACTACTCCACTGCTGGTGGGAATGTAGAGTGGTACAACCATTGTGGAGATCAGTGTAGAGACTACTCAAAAGAGTAGGACTGGAAATCCTATTCAAGCCAGCTATCCCCCTACTGGGAATTTTCCCAAAGGAAATGAAAACATTATATCATAGTGATATATGTGTACCTATGTTTATAGCAGCACAATGTGTGATAGCAAAATCTTGGAAACAACCAAGATGTCCATCACATGAGGAATGGTTGAAAAAGATATGGTATTCCTATATAATGGAATATTACTCAGCTACAAAGAATTATAAACTTGAAGCATTTATATTGAAGTGGATGCCACTTGAACATATACTCATAAGTGAAATAAACCAGACACACATGTGCAAATATCATGTAGTCTCCCTAGTATAAGGAGTCAAAAGAAGAAATATGAATAGAAATGTACAACAACTAAAAACAATTGAGTCAAACAGTTAGGGCAAACTGAACAGCATATGCTGCAGGGTACTAATCAGCTTTTCTTCTGGATGGTAAACAACCTAAATTCACAGATTAAAATTGGAGAAATAGAAGAGCCACAAGGCCAGCCAACCTTTTGGCCCTAGCCTTTCAAGGTCAGCAAAGACTCAGGGCATAGGAGAACCTGTACTGTAACATTATGAAACTCAGTTGTGCCCCAAATTTTCTGATTAAGGAGATTATGGAACTACAGAGGAAAGAGACTGATGTGTGCCTAGGGAGAGTCACATGGAAAGAAAACTTTCTCATAGAGAGCAAACTGGTCAAGCATTGGCCATGACTCATCCGCATGGATGACACAGACAAAGGATCTACAGAGTAAGATGCAGGATTACAAGATAAACCCTGAGGGAACTTCACTAACCTCATCAAAAACAAAAGCTACATCTTTTGGTATATAGGTCTTGATCTATCTCTGTCTTAACCATCCAGCAGAAAAATATAAAAATGAGGTATATAACGCAGGGCCACAATAATAAGTTGAGCTGTAAATGGCTATAGTGAACAACTTCTTCAGGTAAGTCACTATTATTGTGGAATGCTGGACTGTATTGGATTGTGTTGCCGAGTTCAGGGACCTAAATTGGTTTAATGACAATGGAGTGGTCATCATTGACAGGTCTAGACATAAAAAAGGGGGTGTATACAAAGGAAGAGTCATGATGTGTGTGTATAAACAGTACGGTTAGGATAAATATGCCGTGCTTCTGCATAATTCTATGAGAAGCAAGATTTGCACTAATAGTGATTGGACAAGACATTATGTATGGACAAACACTAGGAAGGTAACAAGGTAGAAAGTATTAATTATTGAATCTGTGATTTAATTCAGCTATAAAAAAGCAAGATAAGTATATAGCTACACTCTCTTCATTCACTGATTAAAGACATCTGCTGTAATAATGTCTGTAAGTATAATCTCATGTATGTACCTTGTACGACACCAAAACATTATGAAAACATATTGTAATGTATTAATTTATTGAATCTGTCCTGTTAATTTGTCTTGAAACTGTCTCATTGTTATTTGTTCTTCAATAAAAATAATAATAAAAATTTCAGCGGCCAGGGAAATAGCTCAGTAGAATATGTGCTGCCTGGAAAGCACAAAGGCCTGAGTTCAATCCCTGGTTCCGAAAAAAAAAAAAAAAAAAAAAAAAAAATTTCATACAGTCTTTGGATTCTAGCTAAATGGATTAAAGAGATCCTAATGGATTTTAACTAAACTGTTCAGAAAATATGGTTGCAGTTAGCTACTTTACCATCTCAATTTACATTACCTATGTGTTCAGCTAGGGCTTCTGTGGCACAGACAATTCCGACTTATCCCTATAATCCTGGGGGGTGTAATAACAGTGACCCACTTCACAACAAGTTCATGATTTTGGAGATAAATTATTCACTTATCCTATTACTCTGCCTGGAAAAGAGATAATTAGTTTTATGAACAAATTTGAAAGTTTACATTTTGCTCTGCCCATCATGACATTCTTTTCTATTTATGACTTATCTAATTTCTCAATCTCCTCAATCTTGGCTCCTGTTCCTTCTATCTAGGAACTTAAGACACACATACATATCCTGATATACCAGAATGTACAGTTCACATCGCCTTAATAGGAAATCATTATTTCTGCCTTATACAACAGCTACAGAATATTTATTAATATACTCATAAAGAAAACTTTTCATCAACTCACATACTTTTCGCATAAGCCAAATGATCTGAGCATTAAGAGAATCTGAGGGGCTGGCCAGATAACTCAGCAGACTAAGGCTCCTAAGCAGGTACAGGGACCAGGGTTCAATTTCTGGTGTACCATGATGGTCCCGCTCCCCGGGCCCACTGAGCTGGAGACTGAGATGGGATGTGGTGGTATGCACCTGTAATCTCAGTGCTTGGGAGGCTGAAAAAGGAGAATCACTAGGAATCTGATCTGGGTAGTGAGATGCTGTAAACTCTGTACTAAATACATTAAATAGAAAAAAAAAAAAGGACAATCTGGAAAACACTGGCACACCAGGAAGGAAAACAGAATACCAAACTCTCTTTAAGACTAGGCTAGACTCACAAATGATGATTAAAATCAAGTCACAAGATTCAAAAGAAAGCAACAAATAGAGGTTCTTTTCCAACCAGAAAATCTGAAATACTTACCTAGAAATTGTATGAGATGATATGCATTAGTAGAACCTTCTAATATGTGGATTTGTAGTTTGTTTGTTTTTGTATTATTTTAGGGAAGGGTCTACAGGGTGTTCAGGGTCTCACTACTAGATTGGACTCATAGTGATCTGCCTGTTTACAGCCTCCCAAGAGCTGGGATTACAGGCACACGCCACCCGGCCCAGTCTCAATTGACATCTCAGTAAGCCTGCGGGCAGGCAGGCACAGGCGTGGGCAGGCCCAAGGATTGAATTCTCTGGCACGGGATCCTACTTGCAGGTGCTTTAATCCACTAAGCTCTTTGGCCAGCCCTGTGTTGTTGTTGTTTTAGTTTCTAAACATTCCTGTATTTTTGTAAAAAATACAAAAACAAACAAACAATGTCACAGAAGCTGTAACAGCTGACCTGACCAGGAGCTAATGAGCTGGAGTTCTGAGTTCTGGTGCAGAATCCAGCATTCAAATTCAAAGTCACAAAGTTCTGTGTGTGGCTGTGGAGAATTAGGTTGAGTCTGTTTAACTGGAACACAGGTATTATAAAAGAGAACATAAAAATGCTTTACACTAGTGCACCTAATTATGTTTGACGAAGGATGCTTCAGATCTACTTTTCCTGATTGCCTTCTTTAACATAATTGGGAAGATGTAATTTTTAAGCCTGTCATGTTACCAGTTTTAGCTTTAGATTCAAATAAATGCTGACAAATACTCAATGATTCCCATTGTATGTATTATTAAGAGACTACCTAAGAGATAGTTATCAAAACATGTTTTAATATCAATGATCAAAAAATCAATTATGGAAATAAATGAAACCTCAATGTATCTTTTCCATGGATTTTATTTGTTGAAAATATGAAGAACCAGAAATGTACAAGTCTAAGAAAGATGTAGACTTGAAATATTAATAGATATCCTTAAATTATTTGTGATTTCCCTTCTATTTCTTCAAACACAATTGAGAGTAATATCTTACTGTGACATTTTTATTTAAAAATGCAGGGCTGGTGAGATAGCTGAATGGACGAAGTCCCTGCTTAGGCAAGTTCAGGGACTGGGGTTCAATCCCTACCAATACATGCTGCACCATCCTGCCCAGAGGCACGCTGAGCTGGCCACTAAGACCTGGAGTGGTGGTGCACACCTATAATCCCTGCACTAGCGTGGCTGAAAATGGAAGGATCACTATGAGTCCAACCTGCATAGTGAAACACTACCAAATTCACAATAATAATAAGAAGAAGAATACTAATAAGAGTACTAATAATAATGCAAAACTTCCAAATTGCAGAAATAGTCAAAGCAGATTTCTGAGAATACAGACCTTATTTTATAAGTAGTCTAGGTAAAATATAAGAAATCCAGACAGTAAATTCACTGACGAGAATAAACAGGGCTGTATAAATTCAAATTAGAAAGTAAACACAGCTCCTAAATTTACTTCAATGGTCATTTTCAGCAATTCCTTCCATCTGTCACCCAATCACCAGCATCTCCTAAGTACATGCAATCTTATTCTATCCTCCTGTGGCCCATCAAGACAACGCATGAGGACCAGGAAGCTCTATACAACTACAAAGCACCTACACAGAGGGAACCAGATATTTGACTGATTGGCACAGACTCTTCAAGTCAATCCTTTATTTTAATTTTTATTTTAAAGAGAACACAAAAACAATAGGTAAGACATTAGAAGTGGTGCAAAATTTCAAAAAGAAGAAAACCATTCAACAATGGTTGGTAGGTTATAGTTGTGAACTTCAATGCAGTTGCTCAAAGTAGTAGATATACGCATGTGAAATTGGTCAAAATAAAAGTATTAACCTTGATGATCACCATATTTCTACTTGGTTAAAAAATTAAACCTTATTTAGCAAAGCTAAATAAAAGCTAAATAAAGGTTATTTCCCTAACACAAAGTGTCCCTGCATTTTAAATTGTGATAGTTAAAACAGAATTGCCTTCTAAGGAGATTGAGCCAATTTACGCATTCAGCAAGAACACATTGGAGAGCTTATCAACTCCTTTGATGACACAAACAATCTGGATAAACTTTTTATCATTGCCAGTTTTATGGGTAAGATGATATTATATTGAAGCATTTATTTGTATCTCTTATAAGCAAAGATGACAATCCTTCCATATGTATGAAAGCTATACTGATATATATTTTTGTCATTCCTGTTCAATATCCAGTTTCCATTTAATTTCTAAATTTCTGTCTTTGTTTCTATTTTTTTTCATTGATTTTAGTTGAGAAACAACTAAATACTGTATTGTATGTATAGCAACATCTTTAAGTCTATCCTCCAACATTGAATTTATAATTTTACCATAGAAATATTTATATCATTTTTTTTCTTTTATGGCTTACATATTTTGTGCCTTGTTTTAAGAACTTATCTTACTTAATTAGAAATTATCTTACTTAATTCAAATTTTCTTCCAAATTTTTGTTCCAGTTACCTGATACTGTACAATAAAACACCGTAAGATGTAGTTAGTGATTTTCATTGCTGTGTTAGTTTTTCCCATCATCTGGCTCTCATTAGACAGCCTGTGCTTGGAACTTGAGTCACCTCAAAAGCTTTTACAGTTATGCATCAGACAATTAATTCTTCCAAGAGCAGCTCTTCCTTTGTGGCTCAGTTTACAGACTGTGTTCCCAAAAGAGTCTCCAAAAGAAAGTGGAAGCTAGCACCCTAACACCATTCTGTTAGTAGTTACCACAGAAAACAGATTCAAGTAACAGAACATAAACCAATCTTTGAAATGGAAGCATCTAAAAGATTATCAAGAATGTGTTTTAGAACTTACTCACCTTTTTTACCTTGATTTTAAAAACAGAATCATATTTCTAGACATAGAATTTGCACATAATATGGTATATCCATTTCACTCTGAAATTGATATCAGGGAATGAAATGCCCGAACTGAAAGATACCTGAGATGACTTCATGTTCTCTAAACTGAAGAATGAATTTTAGGATCAATGGAGTTAAGAGCAGAATATTTTTACCGAGGGAAAGAAAGCTTCCATCTGAGAGCAAGACAGAAAGGGACAGTGCAGGTTGCCAAGGAAGGAACCTGCCTTTTCTAGGGAATTCCTATAGAGCAAAACCATGAGGTGAGGTCAAAAGTAGAAAATAGGAACTCGCACACGAGGTGGGACAAAACTATGATCAATCAATAAGATTAATTGCTTAGGTAAAATTGATTAAATTGTGATCAGTTGGGGAAAAGAATAAGGTAGCTAAGGACATGAATACAGAGCAGGGGCTCTTCCTGTAGGGGGTTGGTGACTCCTCCTGGCTTTTTCAAGATGATTTATACCTATTGAGAGTATGAATCCCTAATGTCTAGCCCTAGAGAGGTATTTGGGTACATTTGTTTAATCTTTTGTCTTGAGGATGGCGCCCAGCAGGAGTATTTGTCCCTCCCACAGTTGCAAGTATCTTGTCTTCCATACTGTCTCCTCCGGGTGCAGCCCTGTCTGACTGCCTATTATATCTCTATCTTACTCAGCTGCCTACAACAAAATCAGATTGAAATTTGGAGTTCTGACAAATGCATACAACTGGATAATCATAGCCAACATGAATTGTGTCTGTTACTTCAGGAGTGCCTTCCTGGCTCCTGCGTTCAGTCTTCTATTCCTGGCTCCAGACACTTAGCTACATTTGCTCACAACTTTACCGTTTCTAGATTTGCATGTACATGGACTCATACAGTGTAAACACTGGCTTTTGTAGTCACGCCATTGCACTCAGCATGCTCTAGGGCTGTGATGCCAAATCTTCTAGAGTTTTCAGTGATAACAAACAGCTGAAGTAGCACGCCTGCCATTCACTACAACTGCTTTAGAGACTCATCCATTTTGTTGACTGTTCAATAGCTCATTCTTTTTAATGTTGAGTAGTTTTTGCTATATGAACACATTACACCTAGTTTATCCCTTCATCTGTGGGTGGACATTTATGTACTTCATGCTGTCATTAAGTTTTTATGAATATTTGTGCATAACAACTTGTGTGGACATATGTTTTTATCTATCTTTGGGAAAGACATGGGAATTGTATTGTTAAATTGTAAACATATGTTTAAACTGGAAGAAAGTCCATGACTTACCCTTTAAAATATTTAATCAGCCCATGTGAATTTTTTTTCCTTCTAGCTTGAGGCAGTTTCTACAGTTTTTTTCCAGATGGCCATTTCTCCAAACATCATTTCTTGACTAACACTTCCTTCAGTGTTCTACAATACACCTGCATTGCATATAAAACCCCATATGTATTTGAATCTATTTTTCTAGATTCTTCTCTGTTCTATTGTTGAAATTATGATGGAGATGGAGGCAGTAATGTCTCTGCTGTTGCTAACCATTAAAAATTTTTATTTAAGGGATGGCCAAGTAGCTCAGCGGATTAAAGCACCTGCAAGCAGGCACAGGAGTCTGGGGTTCGATCCCTGGGCCCTCTGTGCCAGTCCCACCCCCAGGTCACTCTGAGACAGCAATTGAGACTGGGCATGGTGGGATGCATCTATAATCCCAGCTCTTAGGAGGCTGCAAACAGACAGATCACAATGAATCCAATCTAGTAGTGAGGCCCTGAACACCCTGTAGACCCTTCCCTAAAATACAGAAAAAAAAAGTTACTTAATCTACACATCAATTCTATCAGATGAATACTATTTTAATATCCAAATTTAAAAAAAGACAAGACCCAGAAATATCCTAATTTCTTCAAATTCCTGTATAGTAGTTAGTGGCAAAAGCAGGATAACACATTGAGGAATTCATCTCCAAAGGACTCTCAGGATCCAAGCCCTAGGCTGCTGTCATAACCAAGGTATGCACAAGCACTCCATTCTGCATCACCCTAATGAACATTGCATTAATTCTGTCCTGTCAGATATGCATTTTTCCATAATTAGCTTGGCTCATACTAAAAAAATCTATTAGTGTTTTAATTTGTGTGAAAAATATGAATTAATTCAAGATCTTTCCCTCCATAGTGAGGAGTATGCTATTATTTATATCCATTTAAATTCCTTTTAAAAATCAGAATGTTCCCTAGGGTCACAAGTTTCAGTGAATTTCTTTGTCTTGATATGCCTTTTTACTGAAACAAATTTGGATATAAAAAATGCGATGCTCTCATTTTTCTCAAGGAGGATAAATGTATAATAGCCATTGGGGAAATGCAGTTTAAACACTGTTGTCATGAACATGACACCAAACCTGTGAAGTGCACACCATTTTCAACATGCACACACATGCACAGTCTCTCTCAGTAAGCCTTACTTGAGAATCCCACCATTATACCCTAACCCAAAAATTACATTCTTCTTATACTATTTTAAGCTGTTCTCATTCCACTGGCGCTCCACAAGAGGTCATCTTGTTTCCTAGACAAAGTACACAAGAGAAGTGCTGATTTCTCACAGCTTTCAGTGATCAAAGACAAATAGGCAAAATCTAGAACCAAAACCTCAAGGACCGGCAGAGTAGAGCCTGTGAAGGATGAATGCCTCCGTGATGGGGTTTACTGCCCTTCTAACTCTGGAAAGTTAGCACCATTTCTACCACATGGAGACAGAGAGAAAAAACAGCCAGCTATAAACCAGGAAAAGGATCCTTGTCCAGACACCAAATTTGACTTCCATGACTCTAGAACTTTAAGAATTGTAGAATATAATTGTTAATAAGCCACCCATTTTATGGTCCAAACAGATAAGACAGGATGTTACAAACAGAGGACACATTAGCAGTTATATGATCTGACTTTATTAAAACTCAAATGTTCTCTGAGCTACTGATGAGGAAACCAAGGTCTGACACAGGAAGGCCTTATTAAGCACAACATTGTGCACTAACAGCAAATATGACATTAAGCTGAATGCACCATTTGCTGCTCAGGCATTCAGCAAACAATGTTTCAAATGATTCAAAGACACTATCAGCAACACCGTGGTACATCTTTACTAAGAACAATTTTCTACCTTCCAGACTGAAGATAAACTGCTATTTCTTTCAAACAAAACTGAGTGGTACTGGCAGGCAAAAAGCTCAGGGACCAGGGTCCAATCCCCTACACCATGTGCCATGCTGACCCTGCTACCAGGCACACTGAGCCTGCCTGCAGAACTGGTTGCGGTTATAATCCCAGCACTGTGGAGACTGAAAACAGGAGGATCACTACAAGTCCAAGCTGCATAGTGAACCTGTATACCACATACATAAAAAATAAAAATTAAATTAAAAAACTGAGTGATAACTTTCTATATGAATTCATTTAGTCTTGTTCTTAAAATGTGCACAGTGATCTCAAGGTCTGAAATATAATGTTTAATAATGTAGTACTAGCATTCTTGGCAAGAGGAACTTTTTTCTTTTTTCTTTTTAAAACATGGTCTCATTCTGCAGTTCATGCTGGCCTTTAATTCATTTTGCAACCTATGTGGGCCTCAAACGCATAGCTCTCATCCTGCCTCATCCTCACAATTGCTGGGATTATAGACACGAGCTGCCATGTGCGGCCCAGAGTAACTTCTACACCACTTATTTGAATCATTTTAAGGTTGCCAAAAAGAATTACTCATTAACTGAGAAAACAATGAACAATTTACCAAAAGTTAAACAGTCGTTTTTCTCTTATCATTACTCCCTTCTCAACTGCAGAGTACAGGAGAGTGAAATAGATTGAGGTTTACATTCATGCTCATTAACACTGTTCAAAAGAAGCTAATTAATTCACCAAAACTGTAACTTCTGTTACACTAAACTATAACACATCAGATTTATACATTAGAAAAATACCTAATCATCTTCAAGAATCATAATATTTCTGTAAATGTAATACTCATAATAGACTGAGTCCCAGGTAAATTCTGTGTCTATTAAATAGTTTTATTGACTAAGAAAATCATCTTTGCTTTTTTTAAAAATGTATTTAGTACAGGGGATATAAGGTTTCACTACACAGATTAGACTCATAGTGATCCTCCTGTTTTCAGGGTCCCAACTCCTGGGATGACAGGTGCACACCAACACATTGTCTCATCTTTGATTTTATTAAAACAATAGACATGGGTGCCTGTGTGGGCAGGCTCAGTGACTGGCATGCTGTCCATCCCAATAGTATGCTGAAATTTGATTGAGACTGGGCATGGTGGTACATGCTTGTAATCCCAGCACTTGGGAAGCTGAAAATAGGAGGATCATTATGAATCTGATCTGTGTAGTGAGACCCTGTAGACCCCGCACTAAATACATTTAAAAAAAAAAATGATAGACATGAATCTAATTTTAGCTCTTGGCCTGTGGGAAGCCAGCTTTTCTTTTTTATGATTTTTTATTAATTTTATTGAGAAACAAATAGTAATGAGACAGTTGCAAAACTGATTAGTAGGACAGTTTCAATGATTAATACATCGCATATTGTTGTCTTCTTAGTGGTTATTCATAGTACAAGACATACACATGATATCCTGCCCAAACACTATTAGTACAAATCTTTCTTCTCATTAAATTAAGAGAAAGTAGCTATATATCTATCCTATTTTATATATACAGATACAAAATGGTCCTTCATTTCTAATCCCTTGTTCTGTTTAGTTTTGTCAGAGATGGGTCTTGCCTATGTTATAGGATAACATTAAGCTTCTCTTCTGGAAGGTTAACAACTTAAGTCTGCAGACAAAAAATTAGAGAAATAGAAGAGCTACACAGACAGCCAACGTTTTGGCCCTAGCCTTGCAAGGTCAGTGAGGACTCAGGACATAAGAGAACCTGTAACTCCAGGATGTCCCAAATTTTCTGATCAAGGAGATTAAGAGGCCACAGAGGAAAGTGATTGACAATGTAATGTGTCTAAGGAGACTCAAATGGAGAGAAAACATTCTCTCAGACTTTTACAGAGAGCAAACTGATCAAGCAATGGCCATGACTCATCCACATGCCTGACACTTACATAGGATCTACAAACTGCAATATAGGGTTTCAGGGTAAATCCTGAGGGGATTTGACTCACCTACTCAGATACAAAAGTTACATTTCTTGTTATATAAGTCTTACTTTATCTTGGTCTTAATCATCCATCAGAAAATTATAAAAACGAAGTCTAAAAAGTAAAGCCATATTAATACACTGAGCTATAAAATACTCAAGTCAACAGTTTCTGACATTGCCAGTCCTACAGATAACCCACTACTGTTATGGACTACTGAACTATATTGGATTATTTTGTTGACTTCACATGCCTACAATATTTAAATGACAATGGAATATCCACCTCTGACAAACATCAGCTTTTCCAATACCATGTATTACAGAGCTTATCTTTCTTCCAGAAAACATGTTTGGCCCCTTTCTCAAATATGCAGTGGCTGAGAATGTTTGTAGTTATGTCTGCATCTTCTAATCTGTTCCATTGATCCTCAGATCTATTTTTTTTCTAGTACAATGCTGATTTTATCACAATAGTTTTGTAGTATAATTTCAAGTCAGGGATTGTGATGTCTCCTGACTTGCTTTTGTTGATTAGGATTCCCTCTGCTATTCTAGATCTTTTTGGCACCAAATGAATTTTAGGAATGTTTTCTCTAGATTTGTATACTAATGATATTTTTTGATCAGTATTGCATTAAATCCATACAACTATTTTGGGAGCATGTCCATTTTCCCAATGTTGTTTCTTCCTATTCATGAGCCAGGAATATCTTTCCATTTTCTGAAATCCTCTTTGGTCTCTTCTTTGCAGAATATTGTAATTTTCAATGTATACATCTCTTCATTTGTTCGATCAATTTCTAAGTATTTCTTTTTTTAGATGCTATCATGAAGGGTATGGTTTTCCTAATTTCTTTCTGACTCAGTTTTTATTTGTATAGAGGAATGCTACTGATTTAGAGTGCTGGCTTTGTATCCTGCTATGCTATTGAATTTGTTTATTAATTCTAGGAGCTTTTGGTGGAGTTTTTGATGACAGTATCATGTCATCTACAAATAATGATAATTTAACTTCTTCCTTTTTGATTTTTATGCTTTTTTATTGTATACACTATAATTTAATAAATAAAATAATTTTTATTTGCTTTCTCTACTTGACACTGTCTTCCACCTCAGTGAACTGCAGTCCCTTCACCCCCACAGACAGTCCCAAAGCCTTGGCAAATTCTTGACCCTTCTGTCATATCTACCAGAAATTCTAGAGATGCCTCTCTTAAATGTATATTCAGATAAGCTTTATAATTTCAAAGAAAATCTTAGGCGAAAAAGCATGCAGTATATAAATGAACTCATCAACCACAACATGGTATAAAGAAAATGCACTCAGAATCCTCACCCTTCACCCCAGCCACCACCTTTGCTATTTCTACCAAGCCACTTGAAAGTGGGCTGTGGGAGGCCCTGACTTAAGTAGCTCCCTACTCACTGGTCCTTAATTCCTCCACCATAACTTCTGTTCACTCTCACTGTACCCAGAGTCCCCTCCTTAAGGTCAAGTCATATCACGTCATTCATCCACTCAAAACTCTTAGTTTTTTCACTCAGAAAATTCTAGAGATTTTACTTTGACCTACACAGAATGGATCCCTGACCAGGGCATTACTTTATAACTCCTTGGATCTCCCTGGAAAATTAAAACAAGGGTAAAATGGACATAATATGTTTTATTATTAAGTTTAACAGCTAATTTGTAAAAAAAAAAGAAAAAGAAACACAATCTGACTTGAAGCAAAAGAAACCCTTTGGTTTAGCAGTCTATGAATAGCACCTTTACTGACTTAATAGAAATTAAAAACAGAATGATTAAAATATACATATTGAATGGCTACATTACCTAAAGTTCCATGTGAAATGCCTAACTTTGTTAGTTTCTCAAGTCTTTCTTTTTTTTAAAATTTGTGTATTTGTTACAGGGTCTACTATGCAGCTCAAACTCATAGTGATCCTCCCCTTTTCAGACTCCCCAGCACTGGTATTATAGGTGTGCACCACTATGGAGTCAGGGCCAGTAAGGCATGTGGTGCTGGAGATCGAACCAAGGTCCCTGAGCTTGCCAAAGCAGGTGCTTAGTTTGCTGAGCTATCTTGTCAGCCCTGAGTCTTATTTCATTTTATTAAGTAGCTGTAATGAGAACAAATACTTGTTTAAGCAGAGTAGAACCAAAGGGTATAAGGTACATGGACTTTTCAAAAATCACTGAACCTAACACTACGGAAAAAAGAAGCATTCATTTATCACAACTTTTCTGTAATGAATCACCTGCAAGTTTCTTTCCTTATGCAGTCATTTGTAATAAGTATGGCATTAAAATGGTATCACCGAGTATCATCTCCTACCCATATTCAGAAAATTGGGATCAATGTTAGTCATTCTAGACAGATGTGATTAGTTAACATCTTTTTAAAAATTAATGACTGTAGTTTATAAAATGGATATCACCAGTGTCAGAACTCAGCAAAGTATTTGATTCAGTGTCTCCCACAACCTTAATTTAAAAATTCATTCACACTGACTGTGACAGGACAACTCCTGCAAGGATGGCAAACTGTCCAGAGGAACACAAACAGCGGGACATGAATGATAAATAACTGTCATATAATGAGGAAGTCCACTGAAGGGCCCAGGGACTGGTGTTCAGCCAGTTCTTAACATTTCATTAAAGATCTGGAAAAGGGAATCAACAGAGCCCTTTCACTCCACTTGCAGATGAGGGCTTGAATAGTACAAACTAATGAATGTCAGAGAAAACTATAGCGAGATTACATTAAGATAGTGTAGGAGACCAAACCGTGAAATAATAAAAGTTAATCTTTTCCAAGATTATGTTATTCAAGGAGATGAACATAAAAACAGAGAAAAGAAATTTAAATGGAATTCATTAAAAGATAATTCCTATTTTGAGGCAGAAATAATTATGCCCTGAATAGGTAAACATCTGAAAGAAAGACATCTCACTGGATCATCTGGATCATCTGCGTCATAGGCTCTGGGACATGCAAGCGAGTGTAGGGCACAAGTCCTCCTGATTCTCTTACCAGAGGCAAAATAATTTGCGACAATTATGTTAGACAAACAAAAATTTTATCATTGTACTTTTAAATTTTAACAAAGTACTAAATGGATTCAAAACTCACATGATGAATATACTGTAGTAAAACCCTCAACACTTTGTCTAACAGTTTCTTTTACAGTTGAAAAATGTTCATTTTGTCCACAAGGAACTTCCATGGGTGTCTTCTAAGTTGAATCAATGTAATGTAAATTGCAAAGCAAAAATTGCCTGTACTGCTAGATGCAAATTAAAATTACTCCTATAAATTCACTGCTCAAATTATCTGGCAACTGCTATAATATTTCGTTGCAGAACATATTATAGAACTGCAAATTTACTTTCTTATTAACATGGCAATTACTTTAGATGTTATTCAGATATTTCTACTATAGGTTTAAATACTACTACTTAGTATTCAGAACCTATTTAAAAGCTAAGGATTTATCTATTCTGAATGACCTTCATAATTAATGTGGGGTTGTTTAATTACACATAGAATATAAATTAAATTCAAAATATTTATGCAAAATATATATACAAAGTACTTTTATTCACTAAATTGAAACTAGGATGAATCTGAGACACAGTTTCAATTTTCAAATGTATTCTTTACATGTCACATTGCAGCCCTGAACCTTTTATATTCCAGTATAGCTGAACAAAATCCTTGACTGTAAAATACAAATGAGACTTCTAGCTTCTGCTCTGACATATAAAAAGCTTACAAGTCATCATTCCTATCCTCACAAGACAAAAACTGAAAATTTTTAAAAGTAAAAATCCCTTAAAAATCAATAGCATTTCTAAGATCTATCAGAAAACCGAGGTCACAGAGCAAACTTTCCCCTAAAAACTGCAGAAGCACATAAAGAGAATCATATTTACTAGAAACATAAGTCTAGTTACAGAAGTCCAAGCTGGAGCCAGTAGCAACACTTAAAATTAACTGACAGATTGGTACAGCTCAGTCTGGACTCTCTGGAGAGTTAAAAACTCTGTACAGACCCAGATAGAGGTGTCTCTACAGCTTCCCACATTTTTCATGAGGACACTGCAAAAATAAAAAAAAATCTCTTCATGCTTCTAACATAAGAAACAAAAAGCTATCTTTTTAAAATATGTGCAGAGTTTATGTTCTTAACAAGGACTTCCCTCAAGGGAAACTATTTTGCTAGGCTCTAACCTAGCAGAACAGGAGAAATACATATTATCTCCCTCTAACTTCTAACATGGAACAAAGAAAATCTTGTTCCCAAGTCCTCAATCACCTTCAATGTGGAATGAAATGTAATAGTATCCAAATAAAATCCACTGAAAGACTGAGATCTCATTCCCTAAAACCTTTCCTCTGTCCCTCACCATACTATGTATCACTAGGGTTTCTGTATAATGACAGGATTAGAGCTAAATAAAGATGTATGGGGGTCCCTAAAAAATGAAAGAAAACAGAAAAAAAAAGAAATTAAATTTTAGCCTCTGATAATAGAGGTAGCAAACATGAAAACACTTCACAAAAAGCCTGTTTACAAAGGGAAACACACATCTGACAAAATACAGCTAACATCAAAACCAGATTTGGATATGAGACAAACATTTCTGAGGTGTGGGAAAGAATGTTAGGGCCTTTATCTATGCTTCCCTCAGCATAAAAGAATTAAGATATCTTACATATAGGTACAAATTCTTTATGCTTAATGTGATCATTATTGTACACCAAAAATATACCAATCAAATTATTTAAAAAAATAAAATAAAATAGAGGGAGCCAGGGAGATGGCTCAGTAGAGTAAGCACTTCCCTGGCAAGTGCAAAGGCCTGAGTTCAATCTCTGGTTCGGCCAACAATAAAAATAAAAAATAAATAAAATACACCCAAGAAGTCTTGGGGCTTTCGAAGGTGACTGCATGCTAGGGCTGCTGACTTCAGAGCTGAGCGTGCTGCCAGGAGATGGGCCCCAGATGAAAAAGTGACTGCAGATCTTGGCATTAAATTGTGTTTTACTTTTCAGTATCTTGATTTCTTCTTCCTCTGTTGTTGCTGTTGTTGTTATTATTATTATTATTATTATTATTGTTGTTGTTGTTGTTGTTGTTGTTGTTGTTTCTATTCCCTTGCTTACAATAGGCCATATTCACTGTTATTTTTCATAAAGGAAGACTTTATGACTTTCTAATATTCATTTTAAACTAACAAGCAGCATTTTTCATACACTATACAAGTTGTGTTACCATTTAGTCCAAAATGTCTTGCAGTTTCAGTTAGTGTCATTGTCGTGCGTATTTGTTGTCTTTATTGGTTATACTCAGACCACTCACACCTAAAGTTATTACTGATTTCCATCATGCTTCTGTGGCCTATTTGCTTCAGTCTTTTCTTTTATGACTTCTCTAGTTTTGACATTTCATCTATTCCTATTCTATCTTCTCTCTGTCTTCTTTTTTTTTTTTCCAGAACCAGGGATTGAACTCAGGCTGTTGCATTTGCCAGGAAAGCACTTATTCTGCTGAGCTATCTCCCTGACCCTTATCTCTTGCATTTAAAAAAAATTGATAGCTGCTATATAGTTCACATATGTATATAACTAAGATAAGCTTCCCTTAAACATATTCTTTCATGTAAAGTACAAATATCTTGTAAGAGAACATCCTAAATTCCTTTCTCCCATCTGCATGAAAATGCTGCCATTGATTTCATATGTCCATATGCCATGATCATCTAATTCACTGTTACTAGTAGTTTTCAATTGTTGATGATTTACATTAACTAAAATAAAGTAAAAAAAATTGTATTTCTTTCCTTCATTTATTCCTTCTTAGATGCTCTTCCATTCTGTAGATTCAGGTTTCTGACGTGCTAACATTCTGTATCTGCCTAAAGAATTTTGTTTAATACACTTTTGCAGGGAAGATTTGCTAGTTGAAAAAATCCCTCTGCTTTTGTTCCCCTGAAAAAGTCTATTTTTCTTCAACTTCTAGAGAAAAATTTTGCTGGACGTAGAAGTATAGGCTTGTGCACATTTTCCATCCAAAGTTTAAAATATTTTCTGAACCTATTTCTTGTTTGCGCAGTAGCTGACATTAAGTCTGCTACATTTCCCATTCTTATTCCTACTAGATTCGGTTTCCCACTCCCTTTTGGCTTGTTCCAAGATTATCTCTTTTTCTTTAGTAAGCTATAGTCTATATATGATATGCCTGTATGTGCATTCTTGTGTGCTTCGGGTTCAATGCTATTGATCTTCTTACGTCCTTCATTTGCACATGTCTAATCTTGAGAAGATTTCAGCTCTCATTATTGGCAACACTGCCTTGTTCTATTCTTAGTCTGATATTCAATTATATATTTTGTGCCTTTGATATCATATTATAGTTTTTGAATGTTCTGCTATGTTCTCTCATTCTTAGCCTCATTTAAGTTTTGGAAGTTTCCAATTATCAGTCGTCAGCTCACTTATTTCTTTCTTATTCATGTCAAATCTACCAGTGAACATATCAAAAAGAATCTTTGTTTCTATTATAAGTTTTTATTTCCTTTTCATTTTTTGACATTTGTTTTCTGAGTTTAAATTACCCATCTGCTTGGGCATATTGATTTCTGTTAGACCCTTTGACATATTAAAAAGTTATTTTAAATTCCACATCTTAAATTCTCATAACTCTTTCATATCTATGTGTTCTTAATTCTTGATTTTTTTTAAATGTATTTGGAACAGGGTCTCACTATGCAGCTCAGACTGATAGTGATCCTGTTTTTAGCCTCCCCAGTGCTAGGATTACAGGCATGCACCACCATGCCCCAACTCAGTAGCCAGCTCAGTGTGCCCAGGGCTAGGACAAGCACACATGTGGTGCCGGGGATCAAACCATTGTCCCTGCACTTGCTTAGGAAGGTGCTTAGTCCACTGAACTATCTCACTGGCCCTTGCTTTCTTTACTCTGGCTCTTTTTCCTCATCTTTTGCCCTTTGTTCTAATTTGTTTATTCAGCATGCACATATTTTATCAAGTAATAGAAAATGAGATTAATCTAAATCTCCACATTCAAAGCCTAAAAGTTAAAAAATTAAACTATGACTTTTATTGACTGTTGGTACAAGTGCTAGGGTGTCTTTGTTCTTGTCTTCTCTAGACATCAGACTGTCCAAATATTTGTCCTCCTGAGCCTTCATCTTCCAGCCCTTCCATCTACTCATCCAGAGCCATGCTTCTGTAATGGTGTGGCCTGGGGAAGTGGAAGCTTCTGGAACCAAGAACATCAGCATGTCTAAGTGCACAAGTATCTGCTGACTGAGCCCTCATTACACAGCAGCCCATATTTCCCTTCCACAAGATGTCTGCTGCTTCTTTTCTCTGATCTACTTCAATAAAGCCCTGACCCCTCCTCAGTTTACCCTCTCCAGCTCTCTAAGCATATCTGGGAATCTAGAAGTGAGGAAATTTCTCTTTGGCCATTGTTTTGGAGATTTCTTTGGTACAGCTCAGGATTCCTCTTGTCCTTCTGTCTGAAAAGCACACAGGGCATCTTCCATGAGAACTTGGCCCCTAGAGCTTACTGAAGGTAGAAGCCTTGATACAGTGGCAAAACTCCTCCAAGACAGCAGTGATGGGTTTCTCTCACTCTCAAGCTAGTCCACACCCATACCTTCCAGCAAGAGGCCAAACTTACCATGCAAGGGTGTTGGCCCAATTATGGTCCTAGCATATCCTGCTCCACATAGACAGATCTCAGCTGTGACTCTGTATTAACATGTCTTTCCAGATTTCATGGTCATGCTTTTCGTTGCAATCTTGTGTTGTTTTGAATCATCTAAGAAAATTCATTGATTTTTTTTCAGCTGCTCCAGCCTTTTCTGGTTGTACGAACAGGAATGATGACTTCCTTTCAAGTTCCTTATATGTCATAGCTTAAACCAACACTGTTTACAGTTTCTACCTGCTCTCAGTTTAGCTTCCAAACTAGAACAGTTAAAATAAATAGCATAATTAATTTCCCTTTCTAGCTTGAAAGCAAAGTAAGCAGTATAGTATTGTGTGGATTAAATAATGCAAGCTTAGAATGTAGACTACTTACTTTCTAGAACCTAATTGCCAAAGTTTGGGGAATCTAATCATTAATCATTAAAATAAAGATAATAACATGCCTACATTTTGCATTTCCTACAAGGAAGCCCAGTGCTAGGCAAGTAGCTGAATAAATTGTGCCAGTGTATCCTTAAGAACATTCCATATATTTGTTGAATAACTAATTTTACTGTGCAGCAGACATCATGTGAGTTTAACAGTCAATACACCTAAAATAAACCCAGAATCACAAAACCAGAGATGTTATGTTACTGGAGATAAAAATAATCCAAGTCTCTTGTGTTAGACATCAGTTTATATTCTGCATCTACATTATGGCCCAAAGCTAATTTAAGGTGAATAAAAGAGGGAATAAAAAAATTTCCCCCAAATATTCCACTTAATCAGTTGCTAAAACTAACTTGAGGATTTCTTTTGGAAATGGGTCTAAAATCTTCAGACCCATTGCTTACGAGACTAAAGGTAAATAGACAGGAAAGATTAATCTTATTGGCTAAACTCCTCTTGTTAAGGTTTTAGGTTAAGATAAAACATTTTAAAACTTTCCAGAAAAATAGATTCTAGAAGCATAGCACTCTGCCTTTTAAAAAAAAAATTATTAAGGAAAAAATAAATTTAATGAGGCCATATGCGTAAACATCTCAAGGAGGCTTGACATCTCCACCTGTTGTGGAATGTCACACCAGGAATTTGACATTTGAGTCCCTCCAGGCATGCAGAAGAGCCTAGATTATTAGACATTTCTTGCAGCCGGTAGGTAATCAAGTACATCCATCATTTCCAAAGCAATTTGGATGGGGCAGCAGGGTTAACATTCCTAATGAGAGGACAAGGAGAGGTTACTGAAAACTCCTGCAAGAAGCACACTTTGATCAGGAAGTACATGTTTCAGGGAGAATTTGAAGGTAACAAAGCCTGCAGATTAGATGAGAATAGTTTTTATTTCTGTACATTATTCATTCACAGTAAAAGCGCTTATAACTTTTGACTATTTCATTACAACTTCCATTTAGTCACACACACACACACTATACCCTGAATAAAATTGTACAGTAGTCTAGGTAAATAAGCATGATGACAGTCACTGAGATAGACAAATATCAATAAGGAAGGCAAGATGGATGGATAGAAACATGTAGCACTCACCCAGGACTGCAAAAGGACCACCAAAGCGACAGATATGCAGCTGCACTTAGCAGTGAATGACTGAAGATCAACACTGGAAAAACAGAAACCTAATACGAATAGCAGATCTGGGTGATAGTAAGATTAACAAAATGTCTCAGGCACCTTGTCTCGTAGGCCCACAGACAAGGGAGAGAGTCTTTCCTCTGTTGGAATAATGGTGAAAGAGTCCTAGATGACTCTGCCCAAGTGGATTCCTGACAATCATGGCTAACAGAAAGCTGCACAACCTTCTCACTTGAAAACCAACTAGCTAAATAATCTGTATTCTGCACAATAGACTTGGTTTGGAAAAAGACTTCATATCCTCACCCAGCAAACCCCCAGGATAATGAAACTAAGAGCCATGTTGAAGAGACCTTTTGTGCATTTGGACTATGTCTGGACTCAGAGATCACTGGTATGTCCCTCTCTAGGACCACAGATATTCCGCTATAATGGGCTGCTGCCTTGTGAAACAAACACAGCCCTCATAGAGTGATCTAATTCAAGCCTTCTGGGTCTTCTGCAATGTAGGGGACAGGTGCTGTAGCACACAGAACAAAGGGTGTTTCTCTCAAAACCTGGGGGAGGTCAGTGATGCCAAACCTATGGCACACGTGCTGCAACAGGCTGCTTGTATCACTGAAAGCTCAAAAAGATTTACCATCACTGGACGAGGTAGTCTGCCTTCTGCACTGGAGTGCAGTCATCAAGGCTATATTCAACCAAGTGCAAGCACTAAACGTGCTTACATGTTTCCAACCACATTTACTAAGTGCACACAGAAAACCTGTCATTAAAGCTGGGGAAAGCCCCTGAGGTTAGACTGCTGCCCAGTCAACAGGCCTATCCTGGGGTGGTTTTGAGCAGCTTCCCAATTCCAGCTTAGGCCAAGCCTCTGGCCAATGTGCTATCCTCCAGGTGCACAGCCTAAAAAGAGCTACAGAGAAACTCTGCCCAATGCTGTTCTGCATTCAGTCTCTTGGCTGAAAAGAATTTTGCCTGGATCCAGATTCAAGCCACTCCAGCTCAAATGCTGGGAGATACTAAAGCTGAAAGAATCTGAGAAAGAAAACTCCCACTTGATACCAGGCATCCAGAGGAACGTAAGCTTGTTTTTCCAGAGATGCGCGCTTGTAATCACAGCAAGAAGAACATGACCCCTGCCACCATAACTGCATGTTTCTTATCAGCAGCCACCATCACACCTTGTCTGATCTCACACTGTTGACACTACTGTGAGTGCCATAGAAAGTGTGCTCTGATATCTGCCCTCACCCCTTTTCCTGTGAAGCATCCCATCACATCAGTAGATAAGTGCTCTAGGACCCTCACTACTCCAGGGGTATCCAGTGCCAGAGATCATTCCAAGTAACTCACCAAAGATTTTCAGTGCCTGAGGGAACCCGCATCACACAATAGCAGCCACTATTATTATAGGAGTGAGCACACAATTGCACCTCACACTCAACTGTGGTGTTACAACTGTCTAAACTCTCAGAGTATCTGCATTCTTTCATGACTTGCAAAAATAGTGAGTCACACTGTATCCAGTCATCAAACAAAGCCAAAGAATCTACAGAAAGATTACACCAGGACAACCAGCTGGAGATATGCTCAGTTCTGCATATCATGGCAATATTTTGAAACATCGTTATGAGAAAACCGCTTACTGAGAAGCTACGCTAATCCCATAGAACAGATAGAAATATCTCGTTCACCAGCTATCCAAAAACAAATATAGGAACATAAGAAATACAAAAAGGTAATTTGATACCTAAAAGATCATAACTCTCTAGGAACACATTTCAAAACCCAATTAGACTCAAGAGAATTCAGATGAACAACACTTACATAAATTTGTGTATATGAGGTAGAAATTTAGCATTGATTGGTTCTTTTCCAAAAACAAATCCTTGGATATGAAGAGCTTGATAATTCAAATAATTCAACAAAATACAAAATATAGCTTCAAATATACTACATAAGGCAAAAGAAATAATATCAAAGCTTAAAGTTAAGTCTTTCCATTTTTACTCAAACATAAAAAAAATGAAAACAAGAAGAAAAAGTTAAAAATGAAGATATGCCAGCTAATGACCCAACATCTCCATCACTGGTTTATCTGATAATGAGAAAGTAAATATTAAAAGTATTTCATACTCAATGAAGTAAATATCTCATTCACCAGCTGTCTGAAAACAATATTCACCTTGGGAAAAATAAAATGACTAAGTACAGGAGACTTACAGAATGCTAAACAGACATGATCAAAAAAGACCTTCAACATGTGTTAAACTATCAAAAATACAAGGCAAAAAAGGAGTCTAAAATCTTTAGTAGAAAACAAATCACATTTAACTCCACTAAACTAACAGCACATTTCTCCACAGAAACCATATTGTCCAGGAGTAAATGGAACAACATATCTCCAGTCCTCAAAGAAAAGTGTCAACCAAGACCACTATAACCAGCAAAGCTCTTCAGAAATTAAGGAGGAATAAAGATTTTTAAGAATAGAAGACTTAGGGAATTCTTGGTCACAAGACCATGCTTATAAAAGATGTTTAAGGGAGTCCTGTACACTGAAGTCAAAGGAAAATAAATGCTATCAGAAAGCTTGTGAAAAGATAAATCCCACTAGACTAGATACCCAAAAAAGAGACAGAAATACAAACAAACACTATCAATAACAGTGAATATTAAGTGGTTGGGATATAGCTAAGTGACATAAAATGCCTGGCAGGTGCACCTGCACTGAAGATCACAATGTGTGATAGAAAGGACATGCTTGGAATGCCTGACATTCTCGTCTTCTAAATATGCACTGTTTGTCATGACATACCAATTATTGCCATACTGTGTCTCAAGTAAATGTTTGTTTTTTTTTAAAAAAGGGTAATAAATGAAAAAAAAGACAAGAAAAAAATGTCACAGGACTATCCTGCTACAATGCTGTTAATGGTTAAATTTCTAAATTTCTATGTAAAATATGTAATTATTTATTCATATTTTTATTTTTTTCTACATATTCTGTAGAGACTACTACTATCAATACTAGATAAAAAATACCTGTTTCATGTTAAACCCAACTGCATATGTTGTAGGGTAATAATAAGCTTCTCTTCTAGAGGGTTAACAACCTAAGTTTGCAGATCAAAAATTACAGAAAAAGAACAGCTGCAAGGACAGCCAACATTCTGGCCCTAGCCTTTCAAGGTCAGTGAAGACTCAGGACATAAGAAAACCTGTACTGTAACATCATGTGACTCATGTGTCCCGAATTTTGTGATCAAGGAAATTATGGGGCCACCGAGGAAAGTGATCAATGCTGTAGAGTGTGCCTAAGGAGAGTCACATGGAGAGAAAACATTCTCTCAGGCTTCACAGAGAGAAAACTGATCAAGCAATGGCTGTGACTCACCCACATGGCTGACACTGACAAAGCATCTACAAATTGCAGTACCAGATTTCAGGGTAAATCCTGAGAGGATTTGACTTATCTTGGCAGATACAAAAGTTACATTTCTTGTTATATAGGTCTTGCTTTCTCTTGGTCTTAACCATCCAGCAGAAAAGTATACAAACGAGGTATAAAAAAGTAAAGCCATATTAATATGCTGAGCTATATAAGGCTCTTCTGACATTGCCAGTCCTACGGATAACCACTACTATTCTGGACTATTGGACTACATAGAATTATTTTGCTGAATTCACACATCTGCAAATATTTAAAAGGCAATGGAATGCCCAACTCTGACAAAAATTAAACAAAAAATGGGGATACAAATGAAGGATCATTTTGTATCTCTATATACAAAATAGTTAAGATACATATACAACTACTTTCTCTTAATTCAAAGGGAAGAAAGATAATAGTGTTTGGACAGGATATCATGTCTGCATCTTGTACTATGAATAACTACTAGAAGATAACAATATGCAATGTATTAATTATTGAAACTATCATATTAATCAGTTTTGAAACTGTCTCATTGCTGTTTCTTAATAAAATAAAATGAAGAAGTAACCCAATGATTCTCAAACTTTTCCAACCAATTTAAGAGAAATGAACCATTTCAAACTTATTCTATGAAGCCAACATTACCCTGCAATCAAATCCTGACAAGGACATGATAAAAATAAAAACTAAAGACCTATATTCCTTCAAAAATCTTCAACAAAATACTAGCAAATTTAATTCAGAAACATAACAAAAGACAATATGCCGTGAGCATAAATGGTTATATGCCATTCCAAGAATGTAAAGATTATTCAGCACACACAAATCAATAAATATAATACATTATATAAATACAATGAATAAAATATCCATAAACAGCTCAGCCACTGGAAAAAAAAAGTTTAATAACCTTAGGTATCCCTTTGTGATAAAATCCTAGACAAGTCAGACAAAATAATACTTAAACGTAATACAGAATATATACAGCAAACCTGTTAACATCATGCTTGTGGAAATCAAAAAGTATTTCCTAGAAGGTCAGGAACCACACAAGAATATCTATCCTTGCTACACTTAATATAACACTAGAAATATTCGCTAGAGAAATTAGGCAAGGGAAAGAAAAATTATACATGTAAATGGGAAAGAAGGAAGTCACAATATCCCTATTAGTATACTTTATGTTTCTATACATAGAAATTCCTAAAAACTCCACCAAAGTGCTATTGGAAATGATAAATCCAGTGACATGAGAGAATACAAAAATGAACATTAAAAAATCTCTATTTTTCTATACACTAATAATAAGTTTGCTGAGAAAAGGTCATGAAAGCAATTTTATTTAGAGTAGTCACGAAAAGATACCTAGAAATAAACTTGAAGTGGAAGACGCCTAAGAATAAAACATTTTAAAACACTGATGAGGGAAACTGGGAAAAGAAATTATCAGGTAGAAAGGATTCTAATGTTCATGAATTGGAAGAATTAATATTCCTTAATTCCTCAAATAATCTACAGGGTAAATATAATCTCCAACAAAACACCAATGACATTTTTTGCACAACTAGAAAAAAAATACAATCTAAAAATTCATATAGAAGAACTAAAGAAGCCAAAATAACTATGAGCAAAAATAAAAGACCCAGAGATGTCACCTATCCAATGTATTATAAGACACAGCTACAGAAACCAAACCATGGTGAGCAATATGCACAGTGGAACAGACTTGAGAAAGCAGAAGTAAGACAATACATTTATAGCCAGATGATTCTCGATGAAGTTGCTAAAAATGTGTATTGGAGAAAGAACAGTCTTTATAACCAATGATGATGGGGAAGCTTGATATCCACATACAGAAGAGTGAAAGTGGACCCCTATCTCTCACCCTACATAAAAATGAATCACAGACCTTATGTTATGAAACTATTAGAGGAAAATATAAGCAAAATACTTCAGGATTTTGATATGGAAATCCTTCTAAGAATAGGATTTCAAAAGCAAAAATTAACAAACAGGATTGCTCCTAGCACAAAACATCCTCTGTACAACAAAAAAAAAAAAAAAAAAAAAAAAAAAAAAAAAAAAAAAAAAAAAAAAAAAAAAAA
>PVKA01009788.1:0-30520 GCA_004027165.1 Ctenomys sociabilis
TGGGATTACAGGCATGTACCCCTACACCCAGCTTGTATTTTACACTTTTTTTCTTTTCAGTTTTCCATGTTATCCACTTAAGTGTCCACTTCAGAGACACTAAGGACAGTCACACTCCTGTTGAGAGTATCACCTTGGCCCCCTGCAGACCTTCTTGCAAAACCAAAACTTGTCTCCTGCTGAACAATCTACACTTCCTCTGAAAATATTTTTACACATTTTTGCAACAGAAAGTTTCCCACACATACAGAAGTAGGAAGGGTGGTGTAATAAGCCCCAGTGCCAGCCACACAGGGGCCCCTTGTGTAAGGCCTCCCTTATCTGCCCACTCCCTGTTGAGGGTAGGGTGTCAGCAGCGCACACCCCAGCTGCGACTGTGGAACAGAAGGGCTCTTTGCCACAGCTATAACACATTTTAGCACCCAAAAAAAGAACTACAGTGTTTTAATATGGTCGAGTGCTGTGGGTAGCCCATGCACCCCTGTAATCTCTGTGCCCTGAGGCTCCTCCTTCATGCTACTCCCTTGCTCCCTCCCCCCTTCTCTCCACTCTGCAAGCTGTCAGCTGTGCGCTGCCCCTCTGTAAACTGGGGGCTGAGCGGAGCTGGGTTGGTAGCGACAGTCGCTAGTCTTGATTTGCCCACCTTGTTGTCAGGCCTGTTCCATCATAGCCAGGCCAGATGCTGGTGTGTCCTGGGCTGTCCGTGGCCTTGCCTCGCCCTCACTCACCTGTGGGTGTGCCCAAGGGCTTCATCTGTCCCTCCTGCTAGAGATGTCTAGAATGGACTTTGCATTTGACAAAGAACATTTCATTGGAATTTGTTTTGTTGATTTTTTTTTTAAAAAAACAATGCAAGGCTGGGAGCAGTAGCACACACCTGTATCCCAGCACTCAGGAGGCTGAGGCAAGACTGCTGTAAGTTTAAGGCCAGCCTGGGCTACATAGGAAGCTGGGCCTCAAAAAAATAAAAACCCAAACAGGACAGAAGTCAGCTGGCTTGAAGAGCCCCAGAACCCCTTCAGGTGCTGTGATTCCCGGCAAACTTAAAATCTTCCCCAACAACTTCTTGTGTTTTCTAATTACATTTCTTAGTCATTCTTTTTTCCCTCGCCTTTTCTGCATTTGCCTTTTCTCAGGTGGATGCACCCTATTTCTACCCTAAAGAGAATCTCGTCATCATCACCGTTCTTGATGCTCAGTGTTTTCCACAGGATCGTGGTCGCCAGCACCAGGCCCTGGGGTGCTCTCTGTCTTCTCTCCTCTGTCTTCTATGATGTCTCATTCAGGATTTTTACTACCATTTTTAAAATCACTGGATCCTAGGCTTCCTCTTGCTGCCCATTTCTTCCCTCAGCTGTGGTGTCCATGCTGTCTCTGGATGTTGTTGGAGCACCGGCGTGGTTGCCGGTGTTGGGGGAGGGTAGAGGCCTTGCATGCTTGTGATGCTTGGGTTTTATTTTTCTGTAGGTGCAATCGGCCCCCTTCCTTCTTCGTCCACCTCGCTAAACTTGTCCCAGGGCAGCTGGTCAGCCACCCTGACCCTCATCCCTGCCATGCAGACCCTGTCCCCAGATTCTACATCTCCTCTCCCTTTTCCTCGGCATCTAGGCCCCTCCTATACATTCCTGCTGTCCTCTCCCTCAAACTTGGGGACAGATGGTGCTATCACACCTGTGTCCCTAAGCCTCCTCTGTCCCCTTCCTAAGCCAGGGCCTCAGTTCTGTCCAGGATCTGCTTGTGGCCTCCTCTTGCTCACAGTGGCCTTTGCTGTTCTCATTAGTGATCTCCGGGCAGCACAATCCCACTGGGCTCCTGGGCATGCTGGGCCCCTCTCTGGACTCTGAACCCCCCAGCCCCAGCCCCAGCCCACTGTGCCCAAGGTCTCCACCCCCAGGCCCTGAACCGCTGTCCCCACAGCTGCCCTCACTCCTGCCGCTCTGTCTTGCAGTAATGGTGCATCCTCTGTGCCTGGCCACCATGCTGAGTGGCTCTTCTCTGACATCCGCATCGGGTGCAAGCATGGAGCACAGTGAAAGGGGGGGGGGCTGTGTGGTGGAACCAGGCACTATCACCAGTGTCACTACTTCCTCAAGGAGCTGAGAACAGGAAGCCCAGCCTCCCTGACGGGCCCCACTGCTCCCCAAGACGCAACCACTAAGTAGCTGGCAAAGAGCAGGCAAAACCCTACCTGACGCTGCCGAGGCTTCTGGGGACCAAGTGGTGAGTGAGGGCCCTGTGTCCTTGGTGGCTTCTGAGGGGACACTTCAGGGTGGCCTTTTCTGCTCCCCAGGGAGCTGCATTTCACTGGGAAACCCTTGCCCTGGTGTCAGCCTTGGGGTCCTGTCCATATCTCTAGTTCCCCATTGGGGACTGTCTGGGTAAGGCCCACCTCCTGAGACTCAGGGATAGGGACAGGTATATAGAGGACACACAGGACCCCTCCTTGAGGTGCCCGGAATGCCAAGGAGATGAGGGGCAGCTGTGATGGGGGAGACAGCAGTCAGGAGGGCAGAGGCCTGGCAAGCTGTGGGCCAAGGAGGCATACCGTCACCTAGCTCCCTGGGATGGCAACACAGGCCTGTGCACCAGAGGCCACTGGAGATCCAGGAGTGGACAGGCAGGAGAACAGAGGGTGCCAGTCACCACTTGGCTGCTGACAATGGGTGACTTAAGGACTTACATTTCCAGAAAGGACAAAGCTAGCACCCCTGTGCTTGGCTGCATTGGGACATGTGCTGCCTGGCACTCTGCTGCCTGGAGCATGCTGCCCCTATAGAACACATGACTCAGGCACAGGGTGGATCTGTCCTGGGCCACCTGTGGCCACACAGTTGCAGACAGGGGCCAGGGTCCTTTGAGGTCAGGTCTCAAGTGAACTGGTGAGTGGATGGCAGAGGTGCCTGGGACAAGGACCAGGTGTCAGAGGCAGGGGCAGGGCTGGAGAGGGCCAGACTTCCTGTCTCCAACCACCAGCACTGAAGCATGGTAGTGTCAGTGTAGAAGGTATGTAAGGGAAACACTGTAGCTGTCTCAGGAGTTTCTTGGATCGGAAACCAAATCCAGGGCCCTCTGCAGGTCAGCCTAGGGGCTGCCTCCCATGGGTGGGTAGGTGGGGGATCAGCTTGCTTTTGGAAAGGGATGGGATTTGGCTTTTCTGGTTCAAAGAAACTCAAACTTGCTTCGTTGGGAATGGCATTGGCGGGATACCTGGGGCCCCTACTGGGTCAGCTCTGTCCACTCAGGCCCAGGTATATTGTTCTTTAGGTGACCAGCAGGGGAAGAGCACTTGACTGTTGGAGAGGGCAGCCCCAGAACTGTGGGAGAAAGCCGTGTTCCTACAGCTGTGTGCCCTGCAGAGGGAAGCACAGGGGCAGCAGCACCTCTGCTCAGTGCTGCTGTTTGTCCCCACAAAGAAGATGCCTCCTCTGTGTACTGGGCCCCACCCAGCTCTCCATGTGACCCCCTCAGAGTGTGCATCACTGGTAGGGCTGGTGCCATGGATGGCCAGTGTGGAGCCAGGTACCTCTGCCACCTTTGAATTGGCAGGGTAACTTTCTCTAGGACAGGGATGGCTGGCAGCCTGGCCAGAGTCCTTGGCAGCCGCAGTGTCCTTCCGGTCCCATACAGAGAAGCACCCCATCGCACTTGCTGTGTGTGCTATGCCAGCCAGGCCTCCTTGGGCCACATCTTCCAGAGCACAGATGTCCAGACAGCCCCAGGGGTAGGGCCAAGAGGCTGTAGCCAGGGACCTAGGCTTTGATGGCCTCTGTCCGGTGCCATGCAGACCTGAGTGGACACACCTGTGGGGCCCCAGAGGTCAGCATCTGCTGATCTGTATGCTGCCAAGGGGAAGAGGAGGCACAGAGCCTTGAGTGCCTCCATAACCCATAACCACAGAGCAGGAAGCCACAGCCCTGTCACCTGGCCCTCTCTGGGGCTGCATTGTCTTAGGTAGGAGTGGTCAGATGCCTGCAGTGATGGGACAAGGCCTCTACAGCTGGAGGGCAGTCTGCTTTTCTCAGTGGTCAGATTCAAATACTAATCACGTCTAAAATTTATTTTGACCCCTTCTGGAGTCCTTAGACATGCGGGCAAGCAAATATCAAGGTCCTATGGCCCTGCCATGGTTGCAGATATGTCCTCCAGGGACCCCATACTCTGTCATAGTGGAGGAAACAGAGACCAGAGTTCAAATGACTTGTCTATAGTTCCCTGGCAGCTGGGGTCAAACTAATGGGGTTCCATTCCTAGCCCTAACCCTGGCTTGGCAGTGGCCAGGCAAAGCCAGGTGTCCAGCAGGAGACAGGGAGTTGTGTGGTGAGAGGAGATGGCATAGCTAGGCCAGGTTCTGTGGGGCCTACCTGATGTCCCTGCACTCTGCTAGTCATAGAAGATCCTGGCATCACATCCTGAGCTGGCCTCTAGGTGCTGCTCTAGAAGGGCCTGGGCATCTACACAGTGGGCCAGGGAGTATAGAGGATCAGCCCTGCCCCTTGGTAGCCACATAACACCTGCTGAAGGAGGACACACGCCAGCATTTGGGGGAGAGTCAGAAGCTCAGTGGCAGTGGAGATCCCAGTGGGGGTAGAGAACAGTGAGAAAAGCCAGATGTAGGAGACCATGCTGCTTTTCTATCACCTCTCCTATCTCAGAACTGGCTTTCCCAGCTTCATTCTTCTCTTGGAGTCAAGGAGAGGATGAGGTCTTTGGTGACACTGGCCACTTTCTGAGCGCCTAGAGGTTTCACTTTTTTTTTTTTTTGTGGTACCAGGGATCGAACTCAGGACCTTGCACTTGCCAGGCAAGCGCTTATTCCACTGAGCTATCTCCCCAGCCCGCTCCTAGGGTCTCAACAGCACTTCTCTATCAGAAGCCAAGGTTGAGGCAGCTCTGCTAGGGGTTCTGGCTTCAAGGTGGCCTCTGCTCTGTCCAGCTTTGCCTTGTATCCTGGTATAGGGGCTGGAGTCAAAGCCAGGGGCTGGAGCAGACAGGCACTCACACCTGTCCTCTAGGTGCTAGGGACACTGTGGGTAGCCAGATGCCTCCTTGTTTGTGTCTACCATAGCCCATTGTGTAGACCCTACGCATGCCAGGCACAGGCTGTTGCTCCAGATACAATTAGCCAAGCCTGCCCTCCAAAGATGGCTCCATGGTCAGCTCCAGTCACACAAAGGAAACTGAGGCAGAATGGTCGGAAGACTTGCTCTTCCCTTCTGCGGCCCCATGCAGGGGTGGGGGTGTGTGCTGGCTGCCAGGCCCTGGCTTTGCCTCAGTCCTGGAGTTTGGTCTTTGTCCATCTCAGAGCACAAGTAGCTGGGGCATGACCTGACTCCTGGGTCAGCTTCTTGTGGTCTACAGTCAGCCTTGCTATAACCAAGACTTGCTCCTTGCCCTGGGTTGTGCAAGTGTGACAGCCCACTCAGCTCTACTTCCTGCTGCTGATTAGGACTCAGTTTCCCCATTCAGGGATCTGAATGGGTTCCATGCCAGTTTTCATGAGCACTTTGGGTGCAGGGAATTCCAGGATGAGGCTGTAAGTTCCCATCCCCACTGAATAGTCCTAGGGCTGTTCTCCTCTCTACCCGGAGTGGCCTTGGATTCAGGAGAGGGAAGGTAGACTTCACAGTGCAGTCTGTGGGTCCCAGAACCCATGCCAGGACTCAGAACAGTGGCAGGGATGTGGCCACACTAGGGTTCTCAGAAAGTACAGTGGGGAACTATGGGGTACAGAGGGAAAGGGGGACTCAAGATGCTTTGGCTTGAGTCCCATATGCTGGGGATGGGAAAAAGAGACAGGAGGATTGTTACGAGTTCGAGACCAGCTTGAGCTACGAAGTGAGCTTAAGGCCAGCCTGAACTGCATAGTGAGACCCTGTCTCAAAAAAAAGACAAAAAAAAAAAAAGAGAATCCTTGAGAACTGCCGGGCGTGGTGGCGCAGAGAATTGGAGCTGCTCCCCCAGCTACTGTATCCAGGAAGCCAGACGGGGCGTGAGTTCTGCTTTCCATTGAAAGGGATGGACCAGGAATATGTTGACATCTTGAATGCTAATTGTTATCCTCCAGGGTGGGGGCCTGGCATCTTTACAAAGGTGGAGCCCTAATCTTGGGGGTGCTGATTATGAGCCACTGCAGCCGAGGCACAGGCCACAATAGCAAACACTGTCACGAGCAGCAGTGACCCATGGGCCCTGGGCAGTGGCTGGGGGAGGGCTGTCTGAGCCCTGGGTTCTGCACTTCTGCAGAGGGTGCTGACCTCTGTGCGGTAGGCACTTCCTGCCACCCTTGCCTCTCTATCTGCTCACTGACAGGTCTATCGTCACAGAGCTCAGAGTGCAATCCTTGCCAGCCCCTGCCAGGCCTGTTATTCCTCCTCTGGAGGCAGGGGAACTGTGGGTTTCTCTGGGCAGGGTGGGACAGACCTAGAGAATATGGGAGTGGTGCCCATCTGGGGGTGGACCAGGCTGCACCAGTGAACTCCACACAGCCCTTCCGCCCTTCCTGGAGCAAGGACACTGGGATGGTGGCCACCTACACTTCTTGGAGTGGGCAGGAGAGCCCAGAGGCTAGAGGGTCACAGGGCAGAGGCTGAGGTGAAGACAAGAAGCACAGGCTGCTCTTGTACCACCCAGAGCTCAAGGTTGTCTCTGTGCTCATCCTGGTTCTGCCACCCTGCACAGGGCCCTGGACCAGCTGGGTCTCAGTGCACACTGGGCCTGTTCCCTGAGCTCTTGAGCCTCAGCAGGTTGGGACCCGCTCTGTGTGTGTGCACATGAGTGACTGTGTGAGTGTGTGTGTCCTACAGATGCCTGATGCCCATCATTCCTGGCCACCGAAGCAGCTGTGCAATCCCTTGTCCCACCCTGTCTACAACAGGACCTAGCATGAGGCCTTGGGATGTCATTATGCCAGCCTCACCCAGGCCCCAATCCCTGTGGTGGAAGGAACAGGAGCCCTCACCCAGGATGGGTTCCAGGCTACCATCCTCTCTCCTTAGGACATGCAGGACCGGTGCCTGCGGCTCGCCTTCCTGGGACTGCTCTGCCTTGGGTCTGGTGAGTATGGGATAGGTCTCCACCATACATGCTGGCCCTGTGCTCTCTAGAATGCCCACTCCTGGGATGCTAGGAGCAGTCATGAATACTGGCCTTGGCCCCCATGTAGCAGGGCTGTGGCAGAGTCCCTGGAGCTGTGCTCTGTGCTCCAAGCCTGGCCTTCTCCCTGTCCCTGGGTCTCTTCCTCCTCCTGTGCTCATTGCCTCTCTCCCCCCATGTCCCTATGTCATACCTGCTGGCTGTGTCTCCAGCCCTCTCTCAGGAATGCACGAAGTACAAGGTCAGCACTTGCCGGGACTGTGTCCAGTCAGGACCTGGCTGCACCTGGTGCCAGATGCTGGTAAGGGAAGTGCTGCACAACCCCAGGTTCCTCCTGAATGCCCTCCTGCTTCCCTAGCCTCCGGAGTTCACATCTTTATTCTTTTGGGGCAGCATTGTCTGGGGCACATGAGGACAGAAGCAGCTGCCCTAAGCCAACCCCAGAGGCTAGAGAAGATCCAAAGACAGCTGCACAGGGGTTGGCCTTTAGCTCTGGTCCATGTTCTGGGATGCCTCGGGGTCCCTCACTGGCCCATGGATCATGCATGTTCTCTTTGGAAAAGCAGTTCCCTGGGACTGAGGCCCATTGACCAAAGGCTTGAGGTCCTGAAGCAGTGGTAGGTGACATCAGGCAGCTTCCTGCTGAGGATAGGAAGTGTCCTGCTGCAGAGGCTCAAGGCTCAAGGGGACCTGGAGCCCCAGCAGAGGCTGCCTGTGTAGCAAGTATGTGGAACCATCACCCCTACATTATAGCAAGGGTTTCCATCAAGGGGGCCCCTCTGCAGAGTCCTAGTCCCCAGGTTACAGGAGCAGGAGACCTATACTCCCACCACCTCCTCCTGAACCCCACTTCTCACCCTCAGAACTTCACAGGGCCAGGAGAGCCCGACTCTGCTCGCTGTGACACCCGGGAGCAGCTGGTGAAGAAAGGCTGTGCACATGATGACATCATGAACCCCAGCAGCAGCGCTGAACCCCAAGAGGACCAAAGGGGGGGACAGAAGCAGCTGTTCCCACAAAAGGTCAAGCTGTACCTGAGACCAGGTAGGTTTGGTGGCAGCTGAGAGGGGCCAGGTGCCCTCTACAGTGAGAAGCTCAGCTCCACTCGAGGTCCAGCCTATAGGTTGCACATCAAGGGACACATGTGGCCCAGGCTACTGGGAGCCCTGCCTGCCCTTCCAAGACCCACTGTCTATAGCTTGATGTCTGGTCTCACTCAGCCCTTTGTTCTGTTTCTTTGTTTGTTTGCTTGCTTTTATGTATTTAGTACAGAATCTACAGGGTCTCACTACAGAGATCAGATTTGTAGTGATCCTCCTGTTTTCAGCCTCTGCAAAAATAAATAAATAAATAAAAAGAGCCTGTGAGATAGCTCAGTAGAATAAGTGCTTGCCTGGCAAGTGCAGTGGAACAAACACAGGTGCCTGCCTAAGCAGATGCTTTAGTCTGCTGAGCTATCTGGCCAGCCCAAGGTTCTGTCTTTTTTTAGAAAAGACAACAACCCATTTGCAAATCACCTTTTTGTTTTTAAAGGTACTGGAAATTGAACACAGAACCTTTGCAATGAGCTGTATCCCTAGTTCTTTTTTTATTTTAAGATAAGATCTGGATAACTTATTATCCAACCTAGGCTGGGCTTGAACTTTCAAACCTCCTCTGTCAACTTCTCACAGTGCTGGAATGACAGGTGTGCACGGGGCCACAATTAGGAGGGCTCTACCACCTTGGATGGGATTCCTCCCTCGAAGACCTACTGGATTCTGTCATGGAGAGAGCTGAGGGTCCCAGCATGTGGGGTTGGGTGGATGTAGACTTTTAGCCCAGCAAGTGAATGTTTTTACACTTGAGCATGTTGGTCTTTACCTGGATTCCGACTCCTGTGTCCAACCCATAGCCTAGTCCAGGCTGTTATAAAAGGAGGACCAAGCTGGAGTTGGGGGACTGAAAAGACGGCAAGAGCCTCATGTTGGGCCAGGGAGATGGCTCAGTGGAATAAGCACTTCTCTGGCAAGCACAAGGACCTGAGTTCAATCCCTGGTTCTGCCAAAAAAGAGCCTCATGCAAGGTGCTTCCTACTCCCTGTTGCCCCACTATAGGCCAGGCGGCTAAGTTCAATGTGACCTTCCGGCGGGCCAAGGGCTACCCTGTTGACCTGTACTACCTCATGGACCTGTCCTACTCCATGCTGGATGACCTCATCAATGTCAAGAAGCTGGGTGGTGACCTGTTGCAGGCTCTAAATGAGATCACTGAATCTGGCCGTGTTGGTAAGGCCTTATCCAGCTGCTCCTGCATCCATGCACAGGTCCCCAGGGCAGGGAAGAGGCCCCATGGGCAGTGCCAGGACTAGGCAGTATTGAAATGGGGTGGTGGTGGGGGTGCCTCACCCCAGCATACGCTGCCCAGAGGGCTCTGCCAGCCTCTCTGTATGAAGGAACACAAGCATGCATGCCTAGACACATGCACATGTGCTCTCATTTGTGCCACATATACCCATGTTCACACCCACTGATCATCACACATACACAGTCATGCTCATAGCTGCATGCTTATACATGAACACGATCATATACACAGATCACATAATACATGCTAGAAGACTTTGTGACCACAGTTACACATATGCATACCTGCACATATATGTACTTGCAGATAGTCCCACTTGCAGGTACTAGAGCACGCATAAGCACATGTGTACATCACACACACACTTGTAGCCACACATGTGCTTGCATGCCTCATGCTCCTCCCACAAGCCCGCCACCTGGCCATAAGACAGGGAACCCAAGGCGGGGCCCCCTCAGAGCCTACAGCCTGGATCACTCTGCCCCCAGGCTTCGGGTCCTTTGTGGACAAGACGGTGCTACCCTTTGTGAACACGCACCCTGAGAAACTGCGGAACCCCTGCCCTAACAAGGAGAAAGAGTGCCAGCCACCCTTCGCCTTCCGGCACGTGCTCAAGCTCACAGACAACTCCAACCAGTTCCGCACCGAGGTTGGGAAGCAGCTGATTTCTGGGAACCTGGATGCCCCTGAGGGCGGGCTGGACGCTATGATGCAGGTCGCTGTGTGCCCGGTGAGCCTACTTCCCCTGACTGACCCCACTGTCCCCAGATGGGGGTTCCCATGCCCTGGCAACTGGGTACACTGGCTGGGGATATCTAAGGTACCCACCCTGCCTGGCCTAGACTGGGAAGAGTGGCCCCCAAGAAGGACCTCAGTTTCCTTCTTCTGTACTTAGGAAGCTTCTCATTGCACTGGACACTTCTGCCCATGGTTTTCTTTGGGACTATCTTTCTTGGTACATGTTCCCAAGAACAATGGCCTCTTCTAAATTCAGCTGTGCTTTTACAGCCTGTCCCCAGGTGTTTGGGAACCCATACACCTCCATATGGAGGGCTCCTCTTGGGTGCTGGCTGGTGCTACCTGCTCTCAGTCCCCACTGCTGTGAACACCTTAGGGGCAACAGTGCTGACCCCAGACTGCCTACTAGCTCTGGGAGCCCAGCTGGGAACCTGAAGCAGGCAATTCTACCACCTTCTCCCCAGGAGGAAATCGGCTGGCGTAATGTCACACGGCTGTTGGTGTTTGCCACAGATGATGGCTTCCACTTTGCAGGTGATGGGAAGCTAGGTGCCATCCTAACCCCAAATGATGGGCGCTGCCACCTGGAGGACAACATGTACAAGAGGAGCAATGAATTTGTGAGCACCCTGCCCTTCCTCCCTGGATGCCTACTGGAGGAGACCTGGGGCGGATTCCTTCCAGGCCTTCAGCAACCCAGGACAGCAGCCAGCACATAGTGTGTGCAGGCCACCCTGAGGAGCAGAAAGCTTTTCTAAAACAGGCCCTGGGGGCATCAAGGCCCTGGATGCCCACTCTAGCTTGGAGGATGTAACTGGTGGAGCAGCACCCAACAAACACTGCCCCCAGCCATAAGCAGTACCTTTCCTCCCAAGGTGAGGTCAGCCCCCCCAAGAGATCCCTGGGAGAGCTCCATCTCTGGGCAGCTCCTCAAAGGTACTACAAAGGGCTTAGGGATGGGAAGCTCAGGGGTCTCCACCTACAGCCCACAAATTCTGGGAATTCTGAATAAGGGCAGGAAGGACAGCAAGCATCCACGAGCCTCTGCCCAGAGCTGAGGATCATCTGGTGACACACAGGCTCAACCACAGGAGCTCCTGCAGCCTAGACACCTCAGAGTGCTGCCCACACTCCAAACAACTTCAAAAATTGGGAACAGTTACATATAATATTTATCATGTTAATCAAGACACACATCACAACCTCTTTCTTTTCAGTACTGGAGACTGAACACAGGGACTTCACTCTGAGCTCTATCGGCCATTTTTTACCCCGGCTGGGCTTAAACTTGCCATCTACCCGCCTCAGTCCCCCAGTGTCTTGAGATTGTAGGGTGCATCACCACTCCCGGCTCAATATTTTCTCAGCTGTATTTCTACATGCTTGGCTTCCCATATGATCCTGTCAGTCACTGGCATAAGCCCAGCTGGGCCTGCGGCACAGTCTGCATTCCCCACCCTGGGTGTTTGATGCCAGCAGGTGGCTTGAAAGACTTGACTCAGATCTGGGCCCAGCTAAGCCAATGTCCCCTCTTTGTAGGACTACCCATCGGTGGGTCAGCTGGTGCACAAACTGACCGAAAACAACATCCAGCCTATCTTTGCAGTGACCAAGAGGATGGTGGAAACCTATGAGGTCAGTAGAGCCATGTCCCAAGACCTGGGGAGGAGGGGAGCTGACCGCTTCCTTGGAAGGATGACAAGCTCCAGCATAGCCACTGTTCATCTAACTTCTGCTTCTGCACACCGATGTGTGGGCGACTGGCCACACATGGGTTTTGGGTGGGAGCATAGGAGTGGAGAAGTCTGGCACCTCTGTTAGGCAACAGGATGTTGTCCTGCAGATGTGAAAAGGGACCTCCTGTCCCTGCAAGTCTCTGACGGCAGCACGAGTCGAGTCGTGGTGTGGGTGAGATTTCCCATTTTTGGCTAGAACACTGCAAGTCTCTGGAACCTGCAGATCTGAGGTTTTGCTCATTCGGGGAAATCCTCATTTTATACCCACACACATTTGAACATGACATTCTCTGAGTGTGAAACACACAGCAGTTTTCTGCTTCAAGAAGTGCTGAGCCAGGGGCGTTTCACAAAGGAAAGCCCCAAATGCCCTGGGCCTGTGTGCAGCCCCTCCTCGGCTGTGCCTGCCAGCAGCTCATTCTTCCACCTGTGATCAGGGACAGGCTTTCTGGGAAGTCTGGGCTTTCAGGGACGCTTCCCAGCCCTCCCCACCTGACGAGGACAGGTGGCAGCTACTGCCCCCCACTGGTAGGATTTGGTAAGCACAGCTCAAAGCATTCCTTCCGTTTTGGGGCAGCTCCTGAGAATGCTGAAGCCTCCCTTTGTTCCACTTCTGTAAGAGCAGCTATGATTGGATACAGCAACACCACAGGAAGGCGTGGCTGCAAGATAGATGGTGTCTCTGAGATCCAGGTGGCCCCTGCAGCCTATATCTCTGCTTCTAGGGGCAATGTGGGGCCCGGCTTGAGGGGGCATCCACATGCCAGAGCAATGTCCCCAGCTTGCAGAGTGCTCAGGGGCTTCCAGAGCAGATAAGCCCACTCTGTGGTTCAGTGACTTGTCAACCTCAGGACACTATCAGAGTCAGTTACAGTTTGTCTCAGCAGAGGATGGGAATCAAAGCTAACAAAGGTGAATGTGCACAAGGTGAGAAGGGTCCAATGTGGGTTTCTTGGTATCTCCGAACCAGGGGCCTATGAACAGCACCTGATTCTCCCTGAAGCAGTAGTGACGAGAGGCATAATGCTTGTCACCCAGAGCTCAAAGCTGGGGATTCTGTCAGGTTCTGGTTGTGTGGACATGGCTGACTGGCTCTCCAGAGCTCAGCTGATTCGTATGGCCCCTTAGGTGAACCTAGCCCCAGATAAACACCCCACATCCTTATCTGGAGTGGGTTATGATGGGCCCCTCCTTGTAGGGCACTTCAGGCCCTGGTACTTGCCTGAGTCTGGGACATCATGTTCCAGGAGACAGCAGGGCAATTTGGACAGAAGAGCAGGTAGACACTGGGGGTGCATATCTACCTCCCTGCGGTATGGGTCACAGTCCTACTGAACCTCCCACCCTGGGGTCAAGGTGACAGAGAGCAGACAAAGACACCACACCAGAGCCCTGCATGAAGCCACCTGGACCAAGAAGACAGAAATTTCACAGGCAGGGCAGGCACAGGGTGGGCAGCTGGTCTAGAGAGGGTGGTAATCAGGCCATGATGGTCCCAGCAAAGGCTGGAGCAGCCTAGATATGTCTGGGAAGTCAAGGAGGATTTGTCCCTTGAGGAACACAGTTAGATCCAGAGCAACCCCAGTGGGGATGTGGGGATGGGCCTGGCCTGTCTGTAGCCAGGAGCTCTTGCTAGCCCACACCCAGGGACACTGCTGGATGCAGAACTGTCCTGCCAGTGTGGATTGTCAGTGTCCTGAGACAGCCAGTATTCAATTTAAATCACTTTCCAGGTGTCATGGTGCAGGCCTGAAATCCTAGTACTTGAGACTGAAGCAGGAGGATCATACGTTTGAGTCTAGCCTGAGAAATTTAGTTACTTAGCAAGATCCTGTCTTGAAAAAAAAGTCGCTGGGCTTGGTAGATAGCTGAGCAATCTAAGCATCTGCCTGGCAAGTGCAAGGACCCAGGTTTGATCTCTAGTACTGGATGGCATGACAGCCCTAGAACCCCAGGCATGTTATGCCAGCCACCAAAACTGGGTGTGGTGGCACATGCCTATGAACTCAGCTGGGGGGCTGAGAAAGGAAGATCCCCATGAGTCTGAGCTGTGTAGCGAGACCCTTACCAAATAAATAAATTAAAAGAAATAAAAAGTCAGAATTGGGGATGGAGCTCAGTGAGAAGGTCTGAGAGAGAGAGAGAGAGAGAGAGAGAGAGAGAGAGAGAGAGAGAGAGAGAGAGAGAGAGAGAGAATCACTCAGCCCTGTGAGGTGTTCACAACTTGGCCTTTCCTGGTGATTTATTTTAGCCCCTATAAATGGGGTCCTGTGTCCTTGGCTGACTTTGGCACACTGTGCTCAGTGTGTTTCTAACTCAGCCATGTCACCAGCTTGGCACAGCAGGATGGGGCATTTATACCTAGCAAGGAGTGGCCCTCAGCTAGGGCTGCCCTCTTGTGAGCCCTGGTTTTCTCAGTGACACACAGTACCCCCTTGGACTCAGTGCAGTAAGGACTTGTGGACAGCATCCTATCTAGCTCTGGTGCCACAAAGTCCACAGCACCAGGTGCTGATGGGCCCCCAATGGGTCCTGTTGGCCACAGAAACTAGCTGAGATCATCCCTAAGTCGGCCGTGGGGGAGTTGTCTGAGGACTCCAGCAACGTGGTACAGCTCATCAAGAACGCCTACAACGTGAGTCCCCTGGCTGGGTTGCGTGGAGCAGCAGAGGGCGGAAGGCTGGGGGACAGAGGTGACAGAAGCTGCCCCAGGGGTGGGCGAGGCCACAGAAACACCTGGAGAGGACTTGGCTAAGATACTCCTAGTATGAAGTGTCTCTCATGTCAGTCCCACATGAACGCCACAGAGACCCTCCCACATGGTTCTCCTCTGGGGAGTGTGGGCCTTCTACCTACATGGACTCAGGGGCTCAGCAGAGACCACTCAGAGCCTGGCACCAGCAGATTCCGATGGCTCTGGAAGTCTGCTCCCTGGTGAGCTGCATTGCAGGTAATGAGGGACATAGCACATGGTTGCATCCCCCACACATCACTTTCTAGGATAACCTCAAGTCTAGAAAGAGGCCCATTTCTTTCTCCTGCCACCTGTGAGCCACATGCAAAGGTCTCCTATGCCTGTCTCTGTGTCAGTCTCTATGCAGACAATAAAAGTAACACTGTTGGTAGCTCATCCATCGCATATCATTCACTAGCTCTGTCTCCCACAACTCCCTCACTTTGCCTTCTCTCTCTCTCCTACAGTCTCTCTCTGTCTCTCCATTTCTGCCTCTGGCTCTGTGTCCCTCATCTCTTTAGCCATCTACCCAGCACCTGTGCACACTCCATCCAGGGTGAGGGACAGTCCTCAGGAGGATCCCAGCCATTGTCTCCACAACTGGTTGTCTGGAGGGCAGACCTATGGCACTGGCAGCCCCGTCTTTGGCCCTGGCACACTCTGCTCAGCTCCCAGGCTGCCAGTGGTCACTCCATGGGGAGGAATGGGGTAGAGGTGTCCACACCACAGGCCCGCAGACAGCAGGATGCCCAGCCCTATGTGCTCTGTCTTCTGCTGCAGAAACTCTCCTCCAGAGTGGTGCTGAGCCACAGCACCCTGCCCGACAAACTGAAGGTCACCTACGACTCCTTCTGCACTAATGGAGCGACACATACAGACCAGCCCACAGGGGACTGTGACGGTGTGCAGATCAGCAAGTCGGTGAGCCTGGGCTCCATAGGGGCCCGCAGAGGGAGGGGGCACCTCTAGCATAGCTCACCAACCTCAGGGGTTTTCCAGCCACCAAAGACCCCACGCAGAACAGAGCCTGGCTTGGTGACAGATGGGAGAAGAGGAGGCAGGCCAGCCTTGCTCCTCAGGCCTCCTCCCAGGTGGGCCACGCCCTCCAAGCACGGATTCCTCAGGAAAGGACCCGGGAGGGCTGGACACAGCTCCCCTGGGCCTAGTTTCCAGCACAGGGTGCCTAGGTTCCCGCAGGACCACGTGGGTGGAGACAGGGTCCGACAGCGCCCTCTGGGGGCAGCCTCGGACAGGCTGGGCAGATCTGCTGGGTTTTCCTCAAATTCTTTTTTTTTTTTTTTTTTTTTTTTTTTTTTTTTTTTTTTTTTTTTTTTTTTTTTTCTTTTCTTTTTCTTTTTTTTTTTGAACTCACACCCTTATACTTGCCAGGGAAACATTTATTCCCCTGAGCCATCTCCCCAGCCCCGCCTCAAATTCTTTTCCTGTACATTTGATCTTTTTTTTTTTTTTTTTAAGAGCTGGGGCTGGCACTCAGGGCCTTGGGCCTTCCTCAGACCTGTCACTTCCTAGCACTTGCATGGGAATTCTTACCCTGCATCTCCTGGGTGATCTACCAGGCACTTATTCCACCCTGCTTTGCTCGCCCCCATCCCATCACATGTGACAGCCAACCCTGCCCTGTCTTAATGTGTGAGTGGAGATGCTGAGGTTGGCTGAGGCTTGCCTTTGACAACCCAACTCTCTGTAGCCACTGTCTCCTATGCCTGTGCCAAGCTCATGCCCGGGAGTCTGCTCTGCCCTCTACTCACCCTGTGCCCTGCTGCTACCTTTCGTGGCTCTCTGGTTGCCTTTGACCCTTTACCTGGGACAGATACAGGTCCTCAGGACCATGAACTCCCTGAGGAATCTGGGCATCTTAGCACCCTGCACTTGTGGGTAGGATGGACACACAGCATCTCTTCCGAAGTCACTCTAGAATCCCTTCACTGTGGCATGAGAAGACTTATTTTGCAGACATCCTTTCTGAAAGCCTGAGCCACAGAAGTCTCTGAGTGCCTCCTCATGGTGGCCCAAGCCAGCATCCTCGGGGAAGCTCACCTCTCCTGTCCCCTCCACCTGCTTCCTCCCAGGGCCCCCAGAAGCCAGAGCCCTCCCTCCCACACTTGCTGTGTGTGCCCTACAGCTGGGGCAGGGGCAGGAGCAGGGCTCCCACCTGAGCCCTGCCCCTGGCCCACAGGTCATCTTCCAGGTGAAGGTCACAGCTACAGAGTGCATCCAGGACCAGTCCTTTGACATCCGGGCGCTGGGGTTCACAGACACAGTGACGGTGCAGGTCCTGCCCCAGTGTGAGTGCCACTGCCGAGACCAGCAGCAGAACCAAGGCCTCTGCGGAGGCAAAGGCTCCATGGAGTGCGGGGTCTGCAGGTGAGGGGCACAGGTGTCCCAAGGCAGATCCTGAGGTGCAGGACAGGTTGGAGGTAGCTGGGGTTCACCCTGCAGAGGAGTGGTGTAATTAAGACCACTACAACATAGTACTGTGCAGGATTTGAATTAACCGATTGGCTTTTTTGTGAGCCTGTCCAAGGGCTAGGCCACTTATGTGGAGGTGAATGGTAGATTCATAATAAGTGAACCTGTGTAAGCCACTGGTCCGAGCTAAGGCCTGTAATAGTAGGTGAACCATGGACACCTCAAAGCACAAGATAGGGCCACAGCTAAGGACTCTTGGTTCCAACTCAATTAAGTTTATACTGTAGCAGTAGGCATCTCACTCCTGGGTAGAAACCTTGCTAGACAGAACATAATTCTCCTAAATTAACTTAATGTCTTACTTGGAGAAGTCTGTGAGAGGTAGTCACCACTCTTTTTTTTTTTTTTTTTTTTACTATTCCTCTCCCTTGTTTTGATAAATAAATAAATATCAGCCATGCAGAGAAGATCTTTGTCTAAGCCCTCAGAGAATTTCCAGTTCTTCTAGAGAGTTTTGATCCTCCTGGAGCCTTAAAATCATACCACTTCACTCATTTATTTAAGCCTTGGCCCTCAACTCATTTGGGAGATTTCAGTCAGCAATAACTAAGGGAGAATATTAATGCATTAGTGCTGGCAGCTCTGAGACCATCTGTGGGGGCCCATTGCTCTGCTGTCCTCATTCATGCTTGTCCCTGAACATTACTGTCCCTGCTTGGGCAGTGCACAGACAGGCAGAGCAGGTGGGAAAGGGAAGAGACCACTGAGCCAAAACCACCTGACACCTTGTCAGCAGAATTGTCAGGAACAGATAGCCCCAGCAGAGCAGAGTCTCCCCTATACAACCATTTGCACATACACACCGATTTGGATATGTGGTGTCCATGCTCACAGATCCATGTCAAATGCATACCTTCCTTCTTAGGGAGACCCTAAGGGGCAGCTCAGGTGTCTCTGTCAGATGCTTAGTCCATGACCTGTGCTCCCAAATCTTGGAGAAAGCAGACATGGGTGCAGGAACAGGAATCTGGGCTGAGGGCAGCCCAAAGATGGAAGCCATGTCCTGTGGGGGACCTGACCTCATGCCCCTTCTCCAGGTGCGAGGCTGGCTATATTGGCAAGAGCTGTGAGTGCCAGACTCAGGGCCGAAGCAGCCAGGAGCTGGAGGGCAGCTGCCGGAAGGACAACAGCTCTGCTGTGTGCTCAGGACTAGGGGACTGCATCTGTGGGCAGTGCGTGTGTCATGCCAGTGACGTCCCCCATAAGATCATCTATGGGCGCTACTGTGAGTGTGACAACATGAATTGTGAGCGCTACGATGGGCAAGTGTGCGGTGGTCCAGGTGAGTGACCAGGCTCCACCCAACAGGGCCTCCAGGGAGAGCCTTTCCTGTCTCTTACACAGGAGAGTGGGCATGGGACCATGGGGATAGACTGATGGACAGATTCATGGTCCAAATCTTGGCCATTTGGCAGCAGCAGAATCAGGCAATCTCCTCCTCACCAGCCAGGATTCTACCTCTGTGCAGGTGACACAGACTCCTGGGAGAGTGCCATGGGAGCCACAGTCCAGGAGGGGGTCCCATTCCAGGTAGCTGGTCCTGTACTTAGTCACAGCTACTGGAGGAAGGGCCAGAGAGGAGGAGAGCAGTGGAGCAGGCAGAGGTGCACTGTGTTAGAGGAGGCAGCAGCACCCCTTCTGGGATGTTCTGGCCCCTGGGCTTGGGAGGCAGCTGAGTGGCAGTGGCCTGGCTGCCTTGCAGAGAGGGGCCGCTGTGACTGTCACAAGTGCTTCTGTGAGAAGGGCTTCGAGGGCTCAGCATGCCAGTGCAAGAGGTCTACTGAGGGCTGCCTGAATGCTCGGCGTGTGGAGTGCAGTGGCCGGGGCCGGTGTCGCTGCAACACGTGCGAGTGTGAAGGGGGCTACCAGCCACCCCTGTGTGAGGAGTGTCCTGGCTGCCCCTCACCCTGTGACCAGTACATGTGAGTGTTCCCCACTCCCTAAGGCCCACCTCCCCAACTCCCACCTTGGACTCCAAGGATACCAGTGCCAGTAGCCCTGGGGTTCCTGCAGGCACCAAAACCTCCATCCCCTCCTCCGTGGATATAGCTGTGGGTCCTCACTTCAGAGGCCAGGCCTGAGCCTCTTCAGCTCAGAGTCAGGGCCTGTCCTCTCATTCTGCCACCCTCCTCCAGCCTGTGTCTCTTCACATTCATCCTGCACTGGGCCTTAAGGACATCTCAGCCACCTTTACACAGCTGCACAATGTTACACCCTTGTGGACATGTGCAGACACAGGTACCCCCTTAACCCCCTGTCCCTTGCTCATGTCTGGCTCCCACAGCTCCTGTGCCGAGTGCCTGAAATTTGGCTCAGGCCCTTTTGAGAAGAACTGCAGTGTGGCGTGTAAACAGCTGAAGCCAGTGGAAGTGACCCCAAGTGGGAATCGCAGGCTCTGCCGGGAGCGTGACTCACAAGGCTGCTGGATGACATACACCCTGAAGCAGCAGGATGGGAGGGACAAGTATGAGATTCATGTAGAGAAGGAACGAGGTGAGGTGGGCAGTGCCCGGTAGAGAGTGTGGGGGGCTGGGTGGGTAAGACCAATGACAACGGAGGCAGCCATAAGGCCCAGCCAGTGCTGAGGGGTAGCAGAGGGACAGGTCTCTCTCCCACCAGGCTTGGCAGGTCTGGCATACCAAGAAGGGTGGGCTCATAGGACAGACTAGAGCTCAGGAGCTTGTTGCTCCCTAATATGGCTCTCTATTCAGCTCTGGTCCTGCTGGTCCAGGAAGGCTGTGATCTGGACACTCCAACCTGGTCCTCTCAGAGTTCACACTCCAAGGGGGCAGGAGGGTCCTGGAGTATAGATGTAGGTGCAGGTGTCCTACAGTATGGGGCTATGGCCAGGTCTCCAGGATGCAGAGACCTTGGGGCAGGTTCCCCCAGTCAGGAGTCTTAGTTCTCTCAGAGGGATAATGGCAGCATTAAAATAGGGGAAGTAAAGATTTTGGCTGGGAAGGAGCTGATGGAGTTGGAGAGGTCCTAGTCTGTTCCTGGACCTGCCAGGAACCATTAAAGGTTACTAGAAGACTGACTCATCAGAGTTGTGTTTTTAAAATTGTCCCCTGGCAGGCATGTGGGCATGGCCCTGTTGTGTAGGAGGTGACATCCTATCAGGGCCTGGAGGACGCTGTCCTTCCCAAGCCCACTGCTTAACCAGGAGTGAGATGGATGGGAGGACTGCATGGGGTGCTGTGGTGTGAGCAGAGCCTGCCCTGTGGACAGTGGAGGAGATGGGTGGGGATAGTTGAGGGTTTGGCTATGTGGGGTCCTAGCAGACAGAGTGAGCTAAGGGTTAGATCCATCAGTTTGCACACTGCATAACCATAACCAGTGGTATTGGGACACTGGACTTGGGCAGCAAGAGGTATGAAGGACTTGAGAGGTTTAGACCCACAGCCCTGGGCTTCTCAGCTCCTCATCCTATTATGTCTCAGAAACTCAGTGGATAAGCTGGGAGGACACAGAGGTGACCACCAAAACTGTAGGCCTGAGACCCAAGTCCTCCTCATGTAGGGGCTTTGGAAAGCAGGTGGGGTCCAGCCTTTCCCTGTGACAAGGCCAGAATAACATCAGGGAGACAACAAAAGTGTTGGTGTCAAGACCGGCAGAGGGGCTCACAAAAAATATCAGTGCCCCTACCCTCCCCTTCATTGGTATAGCATGGCCCATGGTTGATGAGAGCCTGATGCCATTGGGGTCCTGCCCCACTCTTCCAGGGGCCCCACTTGCCTAAGGTGGGGTCTTCAGTTCTGACATGGGTTCATGCCACTACAATGATGGGTGGCTCTGTGCTTCCTTTTAGAGTGTGTGGTGGGCCCCAACATTGGCACAGTTGTGGGGGGCACCGTAGCAGGCATTGTGCTCATTGGTGTCCTCCTCCTGGTCATCTGGAAAGCCCTGACCCACCTGAGTGACCTCCGGGAGTACAGGCGCTTTGAAAAGGAGAGGAGCAAGTCCCAGTGGAACAATGTAAGTGGCCCAAGGTTGGGGACATCCACAGGGGAGGAGTGTGCACACCAACCTGGGCAACTTGTCCCCAAGTGTACAAGAGTTGCTGTGGGGACTGGCACCTGGGCCAACCCTACTCTAGCTCAGCCCTCTAAGTGAGAGTTCCCCAAATCCACTCCTAAACAACCTTCCTGTGCTCACAAGCTGTGTCTGTCTCACCAGGATAATCCCTTGTTTAAGAGTGCTACTACCACCGTTATGAACCCCAAGTTTGCTGACAGCTAGGAGCATCTGGTGAAAATGAGGCCGTCATGATGATCTAATGGGACCCTCCTCAGTGCATCTCCTCACCCCACCACTGGGACATGACTTAGGACTCTCCACAGTGTCACCAATGAACCTCCGTCCTCTGTGTTTCTCCCATCCCCAACATGATAGATACGGACAGGTGATCTGTGAACTTGTCTTCAGGATCAGCCCCCCTTCTCATCTATCCAGTCATATGAGGGACACAAGCAGAGAACCCTCCCAAAGTTTCATGAGGCTGAACCATGTTCCTGGGCTAAAACTTAGGATGACAGCCGATTAAGGGTGGTACAAATTTATTTATATTAAAACTTGCCAGGTTACCAAACTATAGCCTCCTGATTATTCTATTAACCAGTCATGTGAATAGAAAATAAATAACAATATCTCCACACAGACTGCCCGGAAAAGCAGGGCTCTGTGGTGCCCCCCCCCCCCCCAGGGCTTGGCCGCTGAGCACTGGCTCTGCCTGAGTCCTGCTGGTCTCCCACACCAGGTGGGTCCAGGTCGGTGCTGTGCCTTGTCCTCTTTCCCCTGTGGGTTCATGCACTCGAGGCCTCTCCCCAAATCCTCTATCCCAAGTTCTCAGGAGCTTTCCCATGGTGTTGTGCCCCCACCATGGGAAAGCTAATTTCAATTAGCTTTGGTCTGACTCTGTCATAGCATCTTAGGCTGCCCCAGCTAACTAGGAGTCCATTGCCTGCCAGCTGCAACTCCAGGCCCACGTGTGCCGCTGCGGTGTGTCTTGGGGCCACTCCTGCGATGTTTCAGGAGCAGGGCTCATCTCATGCCTGGTTTATCTGCTCTAGTTTGTTTTTTTTTTTTTCAGAACGGGGGATTAAACTCAGGCCCTTGCACTTGTCAGGGAAGCGCTTATTCCACTGAGCCATCTCCCCAGTCCCTATCTGGTCTAGTTTTGTGCCCCTAATTTAATTTGATAATTCACAGGTGATAATTTTTTTTATTTAGGGAATAAGTCTATTGGTCTGAGCCTTACTATTGCCCTATGCAGCCAGGGTAGCTCTCAATAATGCCTAGCATGGATAAATATCAAGTAGTGGTGCCTGTATCAGACACCCGCCACCTCACCCATAATTTATTTTTATTTTATTTTATATTTATTTTCTCTTTTTTGAGACAGAGTCTCACTATGCAGTGCAGGCTGGTCTTGAGCTCACTTTGTAGCTGAGCCTGGTCTCAAACTCACAACAATCCTCCTGCCTCAGCCTCCCGAGTGCTGGGATTACAGGCCTGCGCCTCCACGGCCGGATTGCATTGCCTGCTCAGCGTACCCGAAGGTGGGGCTGTTACAGCATGTGGAACCAGGAATCAAACCCTGGTCCCTGCGCTTAACTAAGCAAGCACTTAGTCCACTGAGCTATACCGCTGGCCCTATCACCCATAATTTAAAGGAGATGTTTTCTCCGGCTCATGGCTTGTTGTGGCTTATATCTGGATTTATAGCTGAGCATCTTCAGGAGATGATGAAGTCGTGATAAGACCGTTAATTCTGTACCAACTGAGCTTGAGTCTCAGAGTCAAAGAATAAAGTAGAGGAGGAGAAATTGGGAGAGAATGTATTAGAAAATAAGAGAAATAGCTCTCATCTCCAGAAGGGGGTTCCAAGTGGAGGTTCAAGTCCCCTCTGTCCTACTTTCATGTGGACAAGCAGAGCATGGGAAGAGTCAGTCAGTCCACTTCTTGCAGAGAAACTGAACCCAAGGAAACTGGTTGTTTTGCATTCCTGATGTTCCCAGATGTGCAGGAGGGAGGAACTGGCAGCTAACTTAGCATACTCCACTTACGCCTGGAAGGAAGTCCTTCTCTCCCTTCTTGTCCTAACTTTTTATCCTTTGCCTGTGTTTTCTTTCACAATTCATTTCTTTTTCCTTTTTTTTTTTCCCTTCAGTATTGGGGATTGAACTCAGGACCTTGCACTTGCCAGGCGGGCACTTATTCTACTGAGCTATCTCCTTGGCCCTCTTTTACATTTCTAAGTTTAATTTGCTGCATGATTTAAATTAGCTTCGGTCTGACTCTGTCATAGTATCTTAGGCTACCCCAACTAACTGAGCTGTACAATGAGAGTGGAGCACTTGGAAATGGGTTTAGTGTCCTCAAAGGGGGACCCGAGGGTGATTGCTTGTCCTTTTGGCCATGAGAAAACACAGGAGGGGGGAATCTGCAGCACAGTGAATCTGCACCTCTATCTGATGTGCTGGTTCTGGGCTCCCGACTCCATAGCTATAGGCAGTGACCCTCCTTGAAGGTAGGGGACACAGCCTCAGTATTATACTTCCAGGTAGGAACTGACTAAGACATCTGGTTTATAAATAAGCACACATGAAATAGAATTTACAAAGATTTATTGAAGCCATTCCACATCTAGGAAAAAAATCATCTTTTGTTTTTTTTCTATTAAAAATGAATTCTTAGCTGGGCATGGTAGCACACAAGCCTATAATCCAGCACTCAGGAGTCTCAGACAGGAGGATCACTGTGACTTCCAGACTACCCTGGTGTCTCAGTTACTCTTCTCTCATTGCTGGGATAAATACCTGACACTCAAAATTAGGGAAAGAAAGATCTATTCAGCTCACAGTTAATGGAGGTTGCAGTCCAAAATCAGCTGTCTCCAAGGCAGAGTAGCACGTGGCAGAGGCGGCAGTTCATGGTGGCAGCAAATAGCAAAGCAGCAAGAGCAAAATGGGAGGAGTAGCAGCAACAAGGGCAACAGAGAACAAGTCTGTCTCCCTGTTCCAAGCAGGTTATCAGCCCCAGGCCGGGTGGAACATTCGCACCCATAATCACAGCAACACTCACACCAATAATTCCAGCAGCACTCATGCCCATAATCCCAGCACTGGATCATGAATGAATCACAAAGTCTTGAAGTCCGCCCCATGACTGCATGAGGCTTTGGGGGGACAACTAGGCACAAACCGCGACACCTAGATTACAAAGTGAACTCAAGGCCAATCTCAACTGCATGGCAAGGCCCTGTCTCAAAGAGATCAAAAAAACAAACAAAAGAAAAATTCCTGCCCAGTGTGGTGGCACACTCCTATAATCTCAGAACTCAGGAGGCTGAGACAGGAGGATCACTGAGAGTTCAAAGCGAGCCTGAGCTACATAATGAGTTCAAGGCCAGGCTGAACTATAAAACAAGACCCTGTCTCACCCCCTAACCCCGTGAATTTAACAAAGTTGAGCAATTTCAGACAAAGCTGGCCTGCCAGTCAGCCTTGCCTTCCACTCTGTGCGTGGCCCCAGGTTCTCAAATCAGGTGAGCTACCCTCTAGGTCCACCACACAGCAACAGCCCACCCTCCCAATGGCCCTCCATCCTCTGAGATGCTCCACTTCCTGCAGCATTGTCCTCTGGCCCCTCTCTTCCTTTTTGTTTTTCCTTTTTCCTTGAGACAGGTTCTCACGATGTGACTAAAGCTGGCCTTAAGAGCACAGTAATCCTGCTTCAGCCTCCCCAATGCTGGAATTAAATGTACCACCTGCTGGCTTGATTTCCTATTTTAAAGACAGGCTTTGAGGCCTCATTAGAGGCCTGTACATAGTGGACCTGGGCCAACTTGCTGGTTGTATTTGGAAGGAGTCTTGTCAGAGACCTAACTGTGTGGCAAATTTCACCCATTTTGCATCTGGTCTCTCTCCTTACTCTATGCATTTGGCAGTTTCCTCTTCATCTGGTCACAGCATCTGCGAGGTCTGGTTCTGTCCTAGTGCTCCCAGCCCCCAGGTTCAAGCACTCAGGTTCCTGTGCTCACTGTTGGCCAGATCAAAGGAGGCCACTTGTCTGGATAAAAGGAGGAGTTTACTCAAAGCTGGATGAGAGGAGATGGAGGTGCCCACTTACCTCAGGTTGTCCTCTCCCCTCATAGCCATGTGTGGGGTCCTCCATAGCAAGGGGCATGGCAGGGATCACAGGAGCAACTAGCAATCTAGGGCCAGCTGGGTCCACCCATTTCCCACTCTTGCCTAAGGGAATGAAACTGGGCTGGACCTCCTCTGCACCTCTGTCCACCCCTGGCTGAGAGCTGGGTGGCTGTTTATGCCCCAGGCCTGGGAAAGCTTGAAGGAGCAGCTCTTCTCTGAGCTCAGAGTTGCAGCCTGCTATACCAGCCAGCCACTGACCACAAGAGGAAACCAGGGCTATCTCTCTGCCATGGTCTCAAGGCCAGGCAGGAGAGAAGAACAGCAAAACCAAGACAAGGAAATTCTTATTTCTAAATTTTACTCTTAGTAAATACTGCAATTTCAGGACAGAACTGCAGCCAATAATCCTGAGGATCTTTAAACACAAAGTAAGCCTGGGCCATTCCCTTGGATGTGAATGGATCTGTTATGCCTGGGAATGGACCATGCCTTTCCTGATGTACTGCTGTAAATGGCCTTCCTTCTTCTATGGGTGGGCTATGACTCTGACATTTGTGGTGGCTGTCACCTATGCCAACCTCCCCTTGTACAGAGAGCTGTCCCCATATATATAGAGAGATAGATAGATAGATAGATAGATAGATAGATAGATAGATAGATAGATAGATAGATGGATGGATGGATGGATGGATGGATGGATGGATAGATAGATAGATAGATAGATAGATAGATAGATAGATAGATAGATAGATAGATAGATAGATAGAGAATCTCTCTACATAGCTCAGGCTGGCCTTGAACTCCTAGTGAACCTCGTACCTCAGCCTCCCAAGTATTAGGATTACGGCATGTGCCACAAAGCCTAGCTTCATCTGTAAATTATAGCCTCTCTTTCCATAGATTCACAAATTCTATGGATTTCCACCCCAAATCCCTGATAAATATATGCAATTACTTTAAAATTCTGCCTGATAAATTCCTTTATGGGGACCGGGGAGATGGCTCAGTGGAATAAGTGTTTCCCTGGCAAGTGCAAGGGCCGGAGTTCAATCCCCAGTTCTGTGAAAAAAAAAAAAAAAAAAAAATCCCTTTATGCCTCTTACTCATTGGTCCTGAAAATTCCTTTTCTGTCACAGAAGATAGCAAGCCTGCATTCTGTCCTGTGGCTGGGGTGAGCTGAGGTTCCTCCTCTCCTTGGGCTCTGTCCAATGACAGTTGTAATGTCCCTTCCAAAGACCTGTTGAAATGTAATTTCCATGAGACATTCTGTGACCCAGGCCCATGGCAGAAGCCATCGCTGGCAGGATGAAGGATGGTCAGTGACCACCCAGTCTGCACTTCAGGCAGATTGCCAGAGGGTGAAATCCTGCAGTATCTAGCTCCATTTCCTGCCAGCTGTGTGACTGGGCAGGTGCAGAGCACAGGTGCAGGGGGCCCTGAAGGCTCAGAGCTAGATGACACAGAGGGGCCTGGCTGCTCCCAAGGGACAGACTACAATTTTCTGAGACCCTGAGCCCAACAGACCCCATGGAGCACAAACCAAAATCTGTGAAGTGAAACCTGGAAACCATCCCACCCTGAGGGATACATGTTCCACAGCCTTGCTTACCTACCCCACCTCAGCCAAAGGTTTGAGGATCCTGCAAGCCAGCTCAGGCTCCACAGACTCAGGCCACTCTGACCCCAGCTTCCTCTCCAGTGTCCAAAGTGCTGGGCTTCAGAGCTCTGTCCTCTAATAATCTGGGTGGTTTAATGTGTCTCAGCCCCAAAGAAGCATCTCTTTATGCAAGGACTCTGGAAGTAATTATTTAACCCAGAAGGAATGTGCTCCCAGTAGGGGACAAGTCTACCACACACGAACTTTACTGCCAGATGAAAGCACTGGGGACAGTCACTGTTTCAGGGCTTAGCCACCGCTGGCTGGGCCTCAGCCTGTGGCTGGCTTGCACTGGGACATCCTGTCCAGCTCCACGGTGTGGCTGCCAGCTCTCCCACTGTCACTATGGCACTGCCTCAATCTATTCCTTAGTGATTTTTCTTCCTGGAACGACTTGGGCCCTTGTAATCCAGTTTGCCCTAAGTACCATCCCATCCCTGGGCTGTCTTTACAGACTGTGCTTCTGCATCTGGTGCCAGGTGGGTTGCTCTTCTGAGCTTAGTTTTCAGTACTAAGATTCCATAAAGGCCATGTAAAGGCGAGTGCCCCTCCCCACCTCAAATCCACCCCGACCTAGCCTTTTTCTTTTTGTGACAAGGTCTTGCTGTGTTGCCCAGACTGGGCTCAAATTTGTAATTCTCCTGCCTCAGACTCTGGAGTAGGTGTGATTGCAGTTAACACCACCATGCCTGGAGGGCTTAAAGCCCTATGAGGATTGAAAATATGTCCTTGAGCTCCAGCCTATGGTAGGTCACCATGCACCATTTCCTTTACTTGAATTTTGACTGTTGTGTGGATAGAACTGGAATATGTTCTTAAGCCATTTTGTTTTAAATTCTGCATTACCAAATATCCTCAACCTCAGTGGTGTTTAAAATGCTGCTGCTGCTGACAACCTCCTTTAGAAGTTAGTTGTTTCCTGTGTGGGTTACTGTTTACAGATAGGACCTTGGAGGTTGGGAATTCACTCCTTCCCACCCACTGGAGTCATCCACCACCTTAAGAGTTTTCTATAGAACCCCAGACCAATGCACACACAGGCCCTTTTCCTGCTCACTCTGGAGCCGAAGAGCCTGGTTTTTTGCATTTTGGTTTTTTCCAGAACCAGGGATTGAACTCAGGCCCTTGTGCTTGCCAGGCAAGCACTTATTCTACTGAACCATCTCCCCAGCCCCAAGAGCTTAGTTTTTGTGCACAGGGTGCAGTGCACCTTTCCTGCCATCCATTTTTTTGCTCATAACCTTCAAAAGCACAGCTACTTACCTCCACCTTTGAGTATTTGCTTTGCAATCCATTGTTTGTCGTGCCCTGCACAAGAACCTGGACTCCACCTTTTGGGTCCACCATTTGATAACACTCATATCTTATCGTGAGACGGGTGCTGGGTGTGGAGCGGCTAGAGTGGATGCATACTGTATATCCAAGGGCAGAGCAGCTCTCCTACCCCTGAAAATGGATTTCAACCCCATTCTGCTAGAGCCAGAGACCCTGTGAAGATACGGGGTGTGGAGCAGTCAGGTGGCAGGCCCTCAGGCCTTGACTCTGCACAGAGTCCAGCAGGGTCTTCTGTCTTTCCCACTGGGGAGTGGTGCCCATAGTGAATGTCTGCTATGCCCTGCCTGGTGCCCTGGGTAGAAAGAGGCTTCTGGTGAGCCTTCTGTGCCAAGGTAAAGAGGCCAGCAAAGATGTGACATCAGCTGTAACCTGAGACCTGAGATCTGTCTCAGGATCAGACTTGAACTCTTGAGCTGTGCTTCCAATGTGAATTGTGACAACTGAAGCTCACTGAACTGCATAAGAGGCCTGAATTCTCAGTGGTGGTGATATGGGGGAATGAAACTTCCAACCTCAAAGGTACCTAGGATGAGTCTGTGTTCTCTAAAATAAAAGAATGAATTTTAGGAACAAATGCAGGTGAAAAACAATATATTTATTGGAAGAAAGAAAACTTCTGTCTGTGAGGGACAGAAGGGAGGCCCAAGTGGGTTGTCCCCAGAAAGCTGTCTCTCCCAGGGATTCTTATAGAGTAAAATCATATGATGAGGTAGGTCATATGATTGGAGAACATGGGAACTTGCTTAGGTTGGCATGAAGTGGGACAAAACTATGGACAACCAATGATATTATTATAATGCATTATTATTCAGGTAAAGTTCATTAAACTCAGGACCAAATGAGGAAGCAGGGGCTGGGGAGATGGTTCAGTATACTAAGTAATTCCCTGGCAAGCCCAAGGGCCTGAGTTCAATCCCCGGTTCCTCTGGGTTCCTCCACCAAAAAAAACGAATGAGGAAGCAAGTCATTCCTAGCAAGTGGGCATGAATGCCGGACAAGGGCTCTTCCTATTGGGATTGGGTCAGTGACTTTTTTTTTTTTTTTGTCTTTTTGAGATAGGTTCTCACTATGCAGTTCAGGCTGGCCTTAAGCTCACTTTGTAGCTCAGGCTGGTCTCAAACTCACAACAATCCTCCTGCCTCAGCCTCCTGAGTGCTAGGATTACAGGCCTGCGCCACCACACCCGGCTGGGTCAGTGACCCTTTCAAGGTGATTGATACCTCTTTAGTGATAGGTTTTCAATGGGTGTCTCAGCAGAGAAACAGCCAGAAGGAAAAAGGGGAAAGGGCTTTATTGTCTTGGAGGACACAAAGAGAATCTGGGGAAGATAAGGAATTCTATGGATTGGAACAAAGGAAGGTTGAGGGTTTTATGGCCTTTTTTCCAGGGGTGGAGTTTGAAGGGGATATTTAAATATTGCTAAGGATGAAGAGAAAGTAGCTGTATATCTATCCTAACTATTTTGTATATACAAATACAAAATGTACTAATAGTGTTTGAACAGGACATCATGTCTGCATCTTGTACTATGAATAACTACTGTAAAGACAACAATATGCAAAGTATTAATTATTGTAACTGTCCTATTAACCTGTTTTGAAACTGTCTCACTGTTATTTGTTTCTCAATAAAACTAAAGAAAACAAAAACTATCCTGCATATATAAATAAATAAATAAACCCAAGGAGCTGATTGGGGTCTTCCTCGAGGTGGCAGGAAAGGTGAAAGGAAACTGCACGCTGGGCTAAGTTGGAGAAGCATGGAGGTGGTCTCTGGGAAGATAAGCTGCTGTTTTAAGGACTTCCGCCATATCAGACAGCCACCACAATAATTCAGCAATTCATACTAGGGCCATAACCTATCATTCCCATCTTTTGGTTGTTATAAAAGGGGCAACATAACTGCTTCCTGCTGAACTTGGGTGGTGTCTTGGGAGTGAGAGGAGTTGACAGGTGTATGCTTACGTAGAAGTTAGTGCCAGGTGTCTCCGCTAGAACTAGAAGTTTATCGTTAGTGAAGGCTCACATTGGAGACTGAAGAAACCTTGAAAAAAGTTTAAATATACAGCATATTATGAGTACATGTCATCATGATTAAAGGACACAGGAAGGGAAGCAAGAGGGGGGTCTATCATCTGAATGTGTTGTTTTACCATGACCATGTTGATGAGATTGATGGCTATCAATCTTTTTAGTCTTTGATATCAAAATGAAAAAAGGGAGTTGGGGTCATCTGTTGGACC
>PVKA01009788.1:30620-52714 GCA_004027165.1 Ctenomys sociabilis
AAAAAAAAAAAAAAAAAACAAAAAAAAAAAACAAAAAAAAAAACAGAGGTATAGAATAAGGTGGCAGGGGAAGACGATGATCCTGAGAAACATCAGATTTTTTAAATTAGCAGTTAAGGGGTAGGATACTCACCCTGACTAACTATATATGCTGATACCTGTGCACCAAGCAACTGCACTGAATTTAACAAAGTGTAATAGAAGGGTCACACTCCAAATGGCTGCCATTCTGGTCTTCTAAATATGTACTTCTTGTCATGACATACCAGTATTACTATACTGCCCTTTTTTAAAAGGTAGTAAATGAAAAATAAGACAAAAAAAGTCACAAGACAGTCATGCTACAATGCTACTATGCTGTATATGGATGGATTTCTAAATATCTATGTAAATATATGTAAGTGTTCATTCCTATTTTTTTCTTCTTTATATTCTGTATGGAACTAGAGTTTAGTATCTCAATACTTGATGGAAAATACATGCTCATGTTATGCCTATGATGTCTGATATTTAGACTAATAGTGTGGGTAAACTGAACTGCATATGTTGCAGGGTAATAATAAACTTCTCTTCTGGAGGGTTAACAACCTAAGTTTGCAGATCAAAAATTGGAGAAAAAGAAAGGCTGCAAGGTCAGCCAACATTTTGGTCCTAGCCTTTCAAGGTCAGTGAATAGTCAGGACATAGGAGAACCTGTACTGTAACATCATGTAACTCAGTAGTACCCCAAATTTTCTGATCAAAGAGATTATGGGGCCACAGAGGAATGTGATCAATGATGTACAGTGTGCCTAAGGAGAGTCACGTGGAGAGAAAACTTTCTACAGAGAGCAAATTGGTCAAGCAATGGTCATGACTCATTCACAAGGCTGACACTGACAAGGGATCTACAAAGAGTGGTACAGGGTTACAGGATAAACCCTGAGGGTACCTGACTGACCTTATCTGATACAAAAGTTACATTTTTTGTTATGAAGGTCTTGCTTTAACTTGGTCTTAACCATCCAACAGAAAAGTATAAAAATGGAGGTATATAAAGTAAAGTTATATTAATATAATGAGCTGTGAATGGCTCAAGTCAACAACTTCTGTGGATAACCTGTTTCTATTGTGGACTGCTGATCTATGTTGGATTGTTTTATTTAAAAAATTATATATATATATATATATATATATATATATATATATATATATATATATATATATATATATATATATATATATATATATAATTAGCCATCCATTGTTTTGAAAATCTGCAACATATGTATCGTTATATGTTACCTTGTTTATGTCATTTGTTCTCTTTGTTTTTACTTCTAGTTTTCACTCTTCAAGTTAAAATACAAATAGATAAATTAAAAAAAATAGAATAAGGTGGCAGGATTGAGAGGGATATAGGTAGAAAAAATGATAAAAGGATCCTCTCTAAACAATATGTGGATTTGTTGTATATGAGAAGTCATCAGGGCTAGAATTCTCTTGTGTGATGAGCTCACTAAGGTGATGGGGTGAGTGGACTGTGATAGATTACCCTAAAGTGAACTTTTTGTCTCATGTTAGTGTGGCTGCTGTTGTGAGAGTATGGAAACATGGAGTCTATCTGTGAGCTATGTTGTCCAGTTTTTTAGAAAGGTAAGATATTGCCTGAAAGGATGGTTCCTTTTTATGTCCTAAAACACCCACTGTATTGTACCCTGAGAGGTGGTGTATAGGGTAAAAGGCTGAGCTGGGTTAGGTAAAGCGAGAGCTGGGGTCCTTAGGAGAGCCTATTGTAGGTTGTGAAAGGAGGAATGTATAGGAGTAGTGGGGTCAAGGGGCTTTTTTTTTTTTTTTTAATTTGAGCCCAAGCTGGGAAGTTTGTTTATTTATTTATGCGGAATCAGGGATTGAACTCAGGCCCTTACACTTGCCTTATTCTACTGAGCTATTTCCCTGGCCCTGGACAAGGGGCTTTAACAAGGAATCTTTTTATGTCTTATAGAGTGGCTGTGCTAGAGAAGCAAAGTTGGGAACCCAGAGGCAGAAGAAATTAGCCAAATCAAGGAAGGGAAGAACTTGTTGTTTTGTTGGTGAGTGCCTGAAGGTCACAAAGAAGGGCTTTGTGGTCAGCAGTGATGGCTCAAGTAGTGAGAGTGAGGGTGAGTCTTAGATATTTGACTTTTGGTGGTGCTATCTGAGCTTTGGAGGGAGAGACTATATAACCTGGTCCTGACAGAAAATTGAGAGGAGTAGTTGTGTGTCTTAGGGCCAGGACATGAGAGGAAGAACAAAGGAGGAGGTCATCAGTGTATTGAAGGAGCAGGCTGGGCTTGAGATCAAAGGTTTTGAGATTAGCAGCAAGGACTTGGCTAAAGAAGTGAGGACTATCTCTGAACACTTGAGGCAGGACTGTCTACATGAGCTGTTGAGATCAAAGTGTCTGGGTCAGTTCATGTGAAGGCAAAAAGGTCTTGGCAATCTGGGTATAAGGAAATGGTGAAGAAGGCATCTTTAAGGTCAAGGACAGTAAAGTGAGTAGTGGAAGGAGGGATGTGAGAGAGCATAATATAGGGGCTTGGTACCACTAAGTGAATAGTAACTGCATTATTAATAATTTTGAGATCTTGAATTAAACAAAAGGAGCCATTGTGTTTGGGTACAGGAAGAATGAGGGTGTTGCATGGTGAGTGGGCAGTTTTAAGAAAACTATTGATATGGAGGTAAAGAATGATGGGCTTGAGTCTCTTTTGATGTTTGGGGGCTATTGGCTATTGGGGAATGTAGGGAAACGCTGTGGGATCTCTGAAACACGCTAGTCTGGGAACAGCATGTGTGGCACAAGTGGGACTGGAAGTGTCTTCGAGTACATGGTCAACAAGGGAAGAGTGAGGGAGGAGCTGGCTATACATTGAGGTTGGGTTTGTAGGATGTATACTGTTGAGGGAGACAGAGGTGAGAGAGAAGTAGAGTATTCGGGAGGAGGTCTCTCCCCATGAGTGGAATGGAACAGGTTGGGATCACAAGGAAATTATGAATGAAGAACAGTGTCTGAAGTCAGCAGGAAATGGGCCTGTCTGAAGGAGTCATATAGGTTGGCCATTAGTACCCACTCTGGAGACTGGAGAGCCAATATAACAACTGTAGAACTCAGGAAGAACATTATATGTGGTCTCCATGTCAGCAAGAAAAGTTTTTTTTTTTTTTTAACCTGCGATGTCCAGCAAGACTTGGGACTCTGACAAAGGTGCCTCGATGTGGGCCATGGAACCCAAGCTCTGTTGTCGCTCTTCAGTGGCAAGACCAAGCAGGTCAAGTATGTGGATCTGGCTGTCATGAGTTTCTTTGTGAGGACAGAGAATTGAATGACTTACCCACTCTGTGGCAGACTAGGCAGTCACTTTTGCAGTGACCCTCAAGCTTGTAGAAGTCTTAGTGATGGCTTCAGGCTGGGGAAGGCTCATGCCCAGTGTCCTTCTTCATTGCACTTGGCTCAAGTGGTAGCATTGTTTAGGCTCCACATTACCTTGTCAAAGTCGTGCTTTGATGGGAGTCCTGAGTGTCACAGCCAAAAGTTGGCAGTGTGTATAGTTAATTATTGAAAACACAGAAAGTTAGATTAAGTAAGTTTTTCTTGTGGTGTTTGAGGCCTGAGATTTGTCTTTTTTAGCTTGGCATGAATGTCAGGAACAGATAGGGATATAAAATAGGAATTAATAACAATTGTTCCTTTACGAGAATATGGGTCTACATTAGTATACTTAGCTTGGAGCAATACATTTGATTATTAGAATTTAATCCAAGTGTCAAGTACCTTGAAATATAAAGTATAACCAGAGAACAATTATTTCTTATCAACCATGGACATTTTAGCAGTTAAATCCCTGTAGATTGTTAATGGGCAACAGTTATATAATTTTGTAGAGATCAGTTGACATCAAGTCATACATAGTAGTGTAGCATAACAATCATAATAGATGATGAAATACTCATTTTCTTTTGGCATCCTAAATGCATAGGATACATATCACATAAGTTTTAGTTAGAAAATTATCATTTGGCTGATGACCTCATGGTGGCTTGATGTGAACCTCTTATTATAAATACCTTGCACATAAGAGAAAAGCATATGTTTAAATCTGAAAGAAAATTTACATTGTTGCATACAGTATATTTAGAAGGCATGAATATATTGAATATATTGAGCATCTTTTGTAAAACTATCTTATTTTAATTTTTGAAAAAAAACTTTGTCTTTTAACCAATGACCACATCATTGGGGGTATTTTTTAAGGAGATTATTGGGGGCTCTCTATGGATGAGCAAAGGTTGGCCACCTTTTATTCATCAATCGAGTCCTGCCCAACCATCTTTCCACATTTTAATGATTTTAATTTAAGTATAAATTAATTTTGAATCAAAACTAGCTAAAATCATGAATTCTACAATTGTTACACATAAGATAATAAAATTAAGTGCAGAAATTAAAAAATAAATTAATTTTGATATCACTTAGACAATCTAGTAACTCAGGAGATAGCATGCTTTTAAGTCTATATTTTAGAGCTCACATAAAAAAGGAACAGCTGTTTACAGGATGACATAAAAACAAACAAGTACACACAGGACATCCGGGCAATTTTTTTTTTTTTTTTTTGTGGAACCAGGGATTGAACTCAGGCCCTTGCACTTGCCAGGGAAGTGCTTATCCTACTGAGCTATCTCCCTGTCCAAAGATTTATTTTTAATTTTATGGAAGGGTCTATAGGGTGTTCAGGATCTCACTACTAAATTGGACTTGTAGTGATCCCCCTGTTTACAGCCTCCCAAGAGTTGGAATTACAGAGGGCCACCACACCCAATCTCCATTGCCATCTCGATATACCCTCGGAGCTGGGCCAGCACTGCAGGCCTGGGGATTGGACTCCTGACCCCTGGGCCTACTTGCAGGTGCTTTAATTCACTGATCTATTTGGCCAGCTTCCTGGTCATCTTTATTAAAGGAGAGTGCACTTAAATGTATTTTTGGTCAGGTTAAATTATAATGATGTTTTTTTTTAAGTTTGTAAATATGAGAGACTAGTCAGAACTTTTGTAAGTCAATTAGCAAAGAACTCCTATAATAGGAATTTGGAAAAAGGTTTAGAAAAACCCTCTTATTTATATTTAATATATATGTTTAGGTTTAATATAGTCTATCAGGTTTGACTGGGAACAAGCAAACTGAGAGAAGTGTAAGGATTAGCCACAGCACAGAAGAGAAACTTAATAATATTATTACCCTATAACACAGGCAGTTAAGCTTCACCTCACTATTTGTCTGAATATCAAACATCTTAGACATAACATGGAACAGACATTCTTATCATTAAGCTTCTCTTCTGGAGGGTTAACAACTTAAGTTTGAAGACCAAAAATTAGAGAAAAAGAAGGGATTCAAGGACAGTCAACATTTTGGCCCTAACCTTTCAAGGTCAGTGAGTACTCAGGACATAGGAGAACCTCTACTGCAATATCCTGTAACTCAATGGTGTCCCAAATTTACTATTCAAGGAGATTATGGGGCCTCAAAGAAAAGTATTCAATGATGTAGAGTGCGCCTAAGGAGAGTTACCTAGAGAAGAAACATTCTCTCAGGCTTTCACAGAAAGCAAATTGGTCAAGCAATGGCCGTAAGTAATACACATAGCTGACACTGACAAAGGATCTACAAACTGTGGTGCAGTGTTTCAGGGTAAATCCTGAGGAGATTTGACTGACTTTGTCAGATACAGAAGTTGCATTTCTTATCATATAGGTCTTGCTTTATCTTGGTCTTAACCATACAGCAGAAAAGTATAAAAACAAGGTATAAAAAGTAAAGTCATATTAATATGCTGAGCTGTAAAAGGCTCAAGTCAAGAACTTCTGACATTGGTAGTCCTACAGATAACCCACTACTATTATGGACTACTGGAGTATGTTGGATTATGTTGCTGACCTTACACACCTATAGTATTTACATGGCAATGGAACACTCATCTCCGACTAAACTAAGCAAACAAACAAAAAAGGATCAAATTAAGGACCAGGGCCAGGGAAATGGCTCAGTGGAATAAGTACTTCCTTGACAAGTGCAAGGGCCTGAGTTCAATCCCCAGTTCCACCAATAAATAAATACTAGCTAAAATTAAGGACCATTTTGTATCTGTATACACAAAATAGTTAAGAAAGATATATGGCTACTTTCTCTTAATTCAGTGAGAAGAAAGATGTGTGCTAATAGTGTTTGGACAGGCTATCATTTCTGCATCTTGTACTATAAGTAACTGACATATGCAATGTATTGATTATGAAACTGTCCTACTAATTGGTCTTGAAACTGTCTCATTGATATTTGTTTCTCAATAAAATTAATTTTAAAGAAAGACATAGCACAATAGAGGAATGCTGAGAATGTATGAGTCCTGGAACAGGAGACTGCCTGCAGAAGTGGCTGGGGGGTGGGGGTGGGAGGAGTGAGAGAGAAGGTGGTGAGCAGCAGGCTTGACTGAAAAGGGCTCCCTCACTGAGCTCTTATCTTGACTTTAGCTTGATGGATAGCAGAGGGAGGGGCACACACTGTTGCCGGAATTTTTTTTTTTTTTTTTTTTTTTTTTTATAACAGAACCAGGGATTGAACTCAGGCCCTTGTGCTTGCCAGGGAAGCACTTATTCCACTGAGCCATCTCCCTGGCCCAAAATGTGTTAATTAGTTGCTTTTTTGGAGTGAGATTTTTCGAGGAAAAATGACTGTGATTACATTATAAATTAGGGGGAGTTGGTGAGTAGACCAACTGGCAGATGAGAGGAAGATGGGGGAGGGAGGAAAGAGAGTGTAAAGCATTTCTGTAGTCCCTGAAAGTGAAGGGATTACAGGGTGAATTAGGAGCAGTGGTTGTGGCGGAGGTGAGGGCTGGTAGTGGTGGCAGTGGCTGTGGTGGGGCAAGAGCTTCCGTGACCAGTTAGTTCTGCAGGTCGGGATGTAGGGCAATCTGATCTGACTGAGAGATTGATTATTAGGCAGCAGAGCTGTCCTTGGTTTAAGGACTGGACTGTCGAGTGATAGATGGGGGTGAGGAAGTAACAGCTAGGTGAGAGCCTACAGCGAGTGAAAGGGTGGTGAGGCTGGAAGCTCAGGAGACTGCAGCAGAGGAGACTGAGGAGCTGCAGCTAGGGCGAGTGAAGACTGGAGCAGTGTCTTCTAGAGGATCAGAGGAAGCAGAAGGAGGGGCCCCGGGGGAGTGGGGTGAGCTAATGACATCTGGGCCCCTTCATACCGTTGAGGGACGAATCTTCAAAGAGAAAAAATCCAGAATACAGGGGATTGCCTGCCATTTGCTGGTGCAGTGATAGAAGTTTTTTAAACTTTAGAGAATTAGTGCATCAAAGTTTTTTCTATAGGCTACTGGATTTTACCATCGAGCTTATATTGTGGCCAAGCTGTCTGATGGTAGATTAATCACTTAGTTTTTATGGCTTCCTAGAGACCAGTGGAGTTGAGATTATGGAACAGGCACCTCAATGGGGTATATCTTGGGGCCTCGGAACGAGTATTTCCCATGGTGACCAAATTAAAATGAGCCAAAGATTAGGGCAAAAGCCTAACATCATTTCCTGCCCAAAAGCCATCACTTTTTAGCCTGGAGTGAGTATGAAAGAGCGAGACTAACAACCACTCTATTAGTCATCACAACAAAAAGTGGGGAGCTGGGACCAGATGGCCAAGGAAGATAGGGATCCCAACGTAAGCTCAAGATTTTTGAGGCGAGATAAAAGACGACAAAGACCCTCATAGTTTTAGGCTCATGAGTGAGGACTGAGATTGGTCACTGTTGGATGCAAGCTAGCAACAGCAGGTGGCAGAGGTAAAAGCAGAAATGGAAAGTGGTTCAGGGAGCTCAAACTAGGGCAGGGGATGCCCTGGAAGCCTCACCACTCACTGATCCAGGTCATAGCACCAAAAAATGATAGGTTTTCAACAGTATTGCAGCAGAGAAACAGGCAGAAGGAAAAAGGGAAAGGGGCTTTATTATCTTGGAGTGATACAGGGAACCTCCAAATGATGGAGGGAGAAAAACTGATCTCCCAACTTAAAAGGTACCTGGAACGAGTTCATGTTCACTAAAACTGAATAATGAATTTTATTTATTTATTAGCGGAACCGGGGATTGAACCCAGGCCCTTGAGCTTACCAGGGAAGCACTTATTCCACTGAGCCACCTCTCCAGCCCCCGAATAATGAATTTTAAGAATGAACAGAGGTTATAAACAGAATATATTTGAGGGAAAGAAAGCTCCTGTCCGAGAGAGGGACAGGAGGGGGTCCTGCGTGGATGGTTCCCAGGAAGCTGTCTCTTCCAGGGACTTTTATAGAGGCTAAGGAGGTGTAGAAGACATAGGAACTCACTTAGGTGGGGGCATGAGGAGGGACAAAACTATGGTCAACCAATGAGATTACAAGCAGCATGGCTCAGGTAAAATTGATAGAGTTCAGGATCCAATGGGGAAGCGAGTCACATTGCAAGGGGGCATGAATATCGGACAGGGTCTCTTCCTGTTGGGGGTTGGGCTAGTGACTCCAGACAAGGTCTCTTCCTGTTGGAGGTTGGGCTAGTGACTCATTTGGGCTCTTTCAAGGTGATTGATACCTGTTTAGAATATCAACTCCTGATGCCCATTGCTAGGAAAGTAGGTAGCTGTATTTCCTTTTTTGCCTTAGTCTTGAGGTGTGGCCTATACAGGAGTATCTTTCTTTTCCAAGTTGTAAAGTCACCTTTGTCTTCCATCTTGTCTCCTTGAGGGCCTGCCCCTGTCTAACTACCTATAAAATTTCTAATTCAGCTGCCTACACCACCACACTGGGTAGGTAGGTTATTCCTCTTATTTCTAATAAACACTCTTGAGACCAGAGAGATAGCTCAATGAAATAAGCACTTCCCTGGCAAATGCAAGGACCTGAGTTCAATCCCCAGTTGAACTCAAATAGTATAATAAAGCAAATAGTATGATAAACACTCTCCTAATTCCTCTTTTTGTCTGTGATTTTTTCACTTTTCAACTTTGTGAAACTACAGGCTGTTTGTATAGGATAAACAGGAATCTTTTTTTTTTCTTTTGGAAACAGGGACTCACTATAGAGTTCAGGCTGGTCTGGAACTCACAACAATTCTCCTGCCTCAGCCTCCCAAATGCTGGTATTATAGGTGTGTGCCACCATGCCTGGGTCTGTACATGACAAACTGTTTCACAGTGATTTCAGGATTAGCTGGGAACATCATTGCTGCCATTTGCCAGCTGGAGTGTGACAACTCCTCCAAAACCTGTAGTTTCTCTGTCCTGTTGAGAGTCTCAGTGCCCTCTCTGCTAGGACATACCGAAACAACCCACGCTATGCATATGCAGGCCACATTGCAATACCAATTTTTCTTAATGTATTTAATACAGGGTCTCACTACACAGATTGGACTTGTAGTGATTCTCCTGTGTTCAGCCTCCCAAGCACTGGGGTTACAGGTACACACCACCATGCCCAGTTTCAGTTGCTCTCAGTGTACCCTGGGGGCAGGGCTGGCACAGCATATGGTACCAGGGATTGAATCCAGCTGCACTTACCTAAGCAGATGCTTTAGTACACTGAACTATCTGACTGGTGCCCTTTTTTTTTTTTTTTTTCAGAGATGAGGTCTCACTTTATAGAGCAGGCTGACCTTAAACTTATTTTGTAGCCCAGCTTGGCCTCAAACTCTCAGAGTCTTTAGTCTCAGCCTTCTGAGTGCTGGGATTATAGGTGGGATTATAGGTGTGGCCCACTATGCTTGGCAACAATTCCATTCTTTATTCCCTAATGAAATTTTCTTTCTTGGAGATCCATCCCTGTATTTCTTTGACCTAAACACTGCACCCCCACATGTCCTCCAGGCTGGAAAGTAGCATCTTCTTACTGCCCTGGGTTGATGGCAGCCTAACTTCTATGTGAGCCCAATGGGGAGGAGGAGCAGAGAAGACAGTTGATACACAGCCAAGGTCTCCTCACAGTGGTGATTATCCTGAAAGAGTAGTGTGTGGTCAGTGCCCACCCAGGTTGCGCTTCAGGCAGAGTGTGAGAGGGTGATATCCTGCAGTATCCAGCTCCACTTCCTGCCAGCTGTGTGACTGGACAGGTGCAGAGCACAGGTGCAGGGATCCCTGAAGGATTGGAGCTAGAGGCCTCAGAGGGGCCTGGCTGCTCCCAAGGGACAGAGCACATTTTTCTGAGACCTTGGAATAGCAAAACCAGTAAGACTGAGCACCCACTGGACAACAGATTGTTCTTGGTCAAGCACAGAAGATAAACTCAAATCAGAGATCAGGAGATAAACTATCCTGAACATCCAGGGTAAAACAAATGATCAGGGAGTGAGGACTAACAATCTGGAGGACAGAATATTCACGTGTTTTCTGGGAATGGACAGGGATCTTCCTGAGAACTCAGGTGTTTTTTGTTTTTTTCTTTTTTGAGACGGTCTTGCTATGTAGTTCAGGATGGGCTTAAATTAAGGGGAATGCTTCTTCCACAGCCTCCCTAACGCTGAGATTACAGGCTTGAACCACCAGGCCCCACCCTCTATTCTTTCTAAGAGTCTTTCCCATGGTTGTTATGGCAACTGGAAACTGTCAAGGCACTAGGGTGTGTCTTCACCTTGCAGATGGGATCATAATGAACTGCAGATGAGATCATAATGAATTTAGGGGCTAAGATCTCTTTTTGCTATGATCCTAGACCTAACAAGTTTCTGCTGCTCTACCTGAAAGGGATTATTTGGCCTACTGGCACCTTATTCTCAAATGTGAACAAGATTAGGGCAATTAGAAATTCCACTCCCTCAAGCAGGTGGAACAAGGTAGGAGCAGATAACAGATTCAGGAAAGTGGGAACAATCCTCTCCCTTCCGGGAACAATTCCCAAATCCTCTCTCTGGCCCTGCTATTGATATGGGCTACCTCCAAATGACACAGGGAGAAAAACTGATCTCCCAACCTAAAAGGTACCTGGGATGAGTTCGTGTTCTCTAAAACCGAAAAATGAATCTTAGGAACAAACAGAGGTTATGAGCAGAATATATTTATTGAAGAAAAGAAAGCTCCTGATTGAGAGACAGGAGCCCCCCACCCCCAGCAGGTAGTCCCCAGGAAGCTGTCTCTCTTCCAGGAACTTTTATAGAGGAAAACCATGTGGTGAGGAGGTCTAAGGTGGTGGAGAAGACCTGGGAACTCGCTTAGGTGGGCATGAGGTGGGAAAAAACTATGGTCAACCAATGAGATTACAAGCAGCATGGCTCAGGTAAAATTGATGAAATCCAGTACCAAATGGGGAAGCAAATCACGTTGCAAGGGGGCATGAATACCGGACAGGGACTCTTCCAGTTGGAGATAGGCTAGTGACTCATTTGGGCTCTTTCAAGGTGATTGATACCTATTTAGGATATCAATTCCTGATGTGGATCCCCAGGGAAGCATGTAACTGTGTTTCCTCTTTTGTTTTGGTCTTCAGGTGTGGCCCATATGGGAGTGTCTGTCTCTTCCTAGTTGCAAGGTTACCTTGTGTTCCATCTTGTCTCCTTGAGGGCCTGCCCCTGTCTAACTGCCTATAATATTTTTAATTCAGCTGCCTACAATACTGTGGATCAAGGTTCCCTCAAGACTTAAATGATACTTCAGTAATAATATAAGGTTAAGGTAATTTTGAGGGGTTATTTTTGCTTTTTTTTTTTTTTTTTTTTTTATTTACAGGGTGTATAGGATCTCACTATACAGATCGGACCCCTGTTTTCAGTCTTCCAAGTGCTAGGATTACTGGCGTGCGCCACCACATCCAGTCTCATTTGTCATCTCAGGGTGTCCCAGGGGCAGGGCTGGCACAGCTCGCCTGGGATTGAATCCTGGTCCCTGAGCCTCTCTAAGCAGACGCTTTAGTCCACTGAGCTATCTGGCTGGCCCTCTGAGTTTGCTATTAATGTGGTTAATGCACATAAAGAAATACATCCTCCAAAATGTCCTACAGGGCTGGGGAGATGGCTCAGTAGAATAAGTGCTTCCCTGGTAAGCACAAGGGCCTGAGTTTAATCCCTGGTTCTGTTGTAGGCAGCTGAGTTAGACAGAAATATTCTAGGCAGTCAGACAGGGCCAGGCCCTCAAGGAGACAAGATGGAAGGCAAGGTGACCTTGCAACTTGGAAGAAAAAGTCATACCGTATGGGCCACACCTCAAGACCAAGACAAAAAGAAAACACAGCTACATACTTCCCTAGGAATGGGCATCGAAGACTGGTATTCTAGATAAATATCAATCACTTTGAAAGAGCCGTATTCAGTCACTAGCCCTACCCAACAGGAAGAGACCCTGTCCCACATTCATGCCCGCTTGCTACATGACTCACCTATTTGTTCTTGAACTTAATCAATCTTACCTGAGCAATGGTGCTTGTAATCCCATTGATTGACCATAGTTTTGTCCCACCTCTTGCCCACCTAAGCAAGTTCCTTAGTCTCACGTGATTTTGCCCTATAAGAATAACCTGAAAGAGAACGTCCCGGGGCAACCCACTTGGGTCCCCTTTCTGTCCCTCTCTGATAGAAGCTTTTCGATCCAATAAAGTCTCTTCCTCAACCTCCCTTTGTTCCTAAAATTCATTCTTCGGTTTTAGAGAACACGAACTCATCCAGGTCAGGTCAGGAATTTTAATATCCCGTATCAGTTCCACCAAAAAAAGAAAAAAAAAAGTCCTGCGGACACCTGGGACACTCTGGGTGTCATCAGCTAGCACATTGCTTCTGTGATAATGGAAAAACAGGTTGATGGGCATGAATTTTATAGGAAAACCTTTACATGGAAAGCAAGAGAAACTGGTATAGGACTTCAGCTTGAGGAATTAGAAGCAAAAGGGTCAGATCCTAAAGAGGGAAAGAGAAAATAAGAAATTTATTTCAGTCTGAGGTGGGGAGGGTCAGATGGGTCAGTCTGTTCCAAGGGTTCCCAGGGTGCAATTGAAGGTTCAGTAAATGCCTCATCTTGGTGTTTTCAGTCTTGAAAGGGACTCAGAGGGCCCACAGAAACTCAGGGCTGGTCAACTGTGTTCTGTCAGCAGGCAGAAGTACCTGCCTGGCAAGCACAAGGTCCCAAGTTTGATTACACACACACACACACACACACACACACACACACACACACGTCTTGCAAGCCTGAGCTGAAAGGCAGTCAAGAAAACACAAAGGCCAGGCTTCTATCTACATCTGTACAAGCCCAAACTCATTTTTTTGTTTGTTTGTTTTAGGAAAAAACCTACTTAAAGTCCCCACATACCGTGCATTTAATGAGTAATGGGTTCAGAGCCCGGGTCTGAGTTTGTCCCCTGTCAAGGTGACAGGCCCTGGAGAGTTGGAGTTGGCCTGGGAGCACGTGAGTTAGGCACACAGGCCACTCACAATCGTCTCTGAGCTATCTTTATATTTTTTGTATTTAATACAGGGTCCCCAGGGTCGCACTACACTTATCTGATTCGTAGTGATTCTCCCATTTTCAGCCTCCCAAGGGCTAGGAGGGTTCAACCACACACAGTTTCAATCGCCATCTCAGTGCGCCCCTGGCCGCATGCGCTCTACTTTAGTCCACTGAGGTATCAGATCGGCCCTTCTGGGCCCTCTTTAAAAGAGCTTTGAGGCAATGAGGTGGCGCACACCAGGACTACGTAGGCTGAAGCAGGAGGATCGCAGCCAGTGCGAGGAGAGCATGAGCAACCCAGTCCCACACCTTCCACCTCGAAAAATACGGAGCGTCAGGTACGCCTGAACCCACTGTGGGCTCAGGTCCCAAGTCACTGTAGCGCCAACCTTCTTCCCTTATAGCCGCCAGGGCCCTCCGCTGCGCAGGCGCACTGAGCCGCAGCCGCGAAGTGAGGCAGGCCGGAGGGTGAAAGGGGCGGAGCGCGTCGTAGCCTGCGGCTGCGCAGTCACCTAACCACGCCCTCCGAGCCCGCCTATTTCCGGTGCCGAGCCTTTTCCGGCTCAGACCTAAGAAGCTGGTGTCTGTTGGGGCTAGTCTGAAGAGCTGACTAGCTGCAACAATGGCGTCAGGGGCGACTCGCGGACCCCCGCGCTGGGTGCTGTTCGTCGGGGGCGCTGCACTGCTTCTACTGCTGGTCCCGGCGGCCTTGTCGGAGCCGGTTGGAGCGGGTGAGGCCGGGCGCAGTGCTGGTTGGTGGGTGGGAACTCTCAAGAGGATAGCTCGCGGGGCTTAGGTGGGCCCGGGGCGCGGAGAAGCCGAGGCCGGGCGTCCGCGGGTTCTTGGGTCTCTCGGTTCTCGTGGGGCGGTGATGCGTCTCTACTTTCCCAGGGGGACCCCACCTCCCCCGGGCTCCAGGCCAGCCGGCTAGCCCTGTCTCGGAAGTGACCCTCAGAAAGGCGCGGTTGCCCCATGGGCGATGGATCCACCGAAGATCCCTTGACCTCGCTTCAGTGAACCTCGCAGCGGGGGTGACCTGGTCGCGCTGGAGGGGCCGCTATTGTTCTGTTTCGGTCGGTCCAGGCTTCTGCGAGTCCTCTAATCCACCGTGGCAAAGCATGTGTTCTGTTTGTGACCTTTGAATTGTTTGTTCCAGCCCGGTACTTAGGTGTTTTTTGTTTTTTGTTTTTTTTTTTTAACCCTTGCTTAGTACTTTGTGAGGACAGTGTGACTGTCGTGCAAGGAACTTGGACCGAAGTTGAGTTCTAATCACAGGGGTACAGGTGAGCGCTTGTAATCAAGCAGAACAGGTGTGTCTGAGAGGCTGCAGCGCCAGACCTTTATCAGTGGCTCGTGGGCGTGTTTGCCTGCCTTGCTGTAGCAAGTGACTGAGCGGAGCAGCCTGGGGGCCTTTGGGCGTGGCTGTCCGGGGTTCCCAGTCCTCCTCTTCTCTGAACCGCAGTTTGGGAATTCACCTGAAAATACCGTGCCAGTGTGTCAGCTCTTCCTTCTGGGCGTGGTCCGTTTCTCCCTGGTACACCTAGCGGGGGACCTTATTGCCGTATTTGATTGAGCAGCTGTATACTGCCCCACCTGCCCTGGGCCTGTTGTGTGTCCTTGTTCCCTAGAGGGAACTGCTTATAGAGTTCAGGCCCCCTCTTGCCACCTATCATGTACAAAGATTGAGTCTTTTTTATTTACTGTTTGTCCTATAGGAACATGGCTACTGAGGTCTAAACAGTTTGTCTTTACAAGGGTACTGTGTTAATATAAAGGTACATCATACAAATCCAAAACCCACAATTTTTTTTTTAATTTTTTTTTTTTTTATTTTCTTGTGAGATGGGGTTTCATTCTGTAGTCCAGGTTACCCACAAACTCACTGTGTAGCCTCAATAACCTTAAATTTTTGTTTGGTTTTTGACATTGGGAATCCAACTCAGGATCTCGTGCTTACTAGGCAGGCACTTGTGTCACTGAGCTTTGAATCCCTGCCCCTGGCTTCGAATTCGAAGCAACCTTTCTGCTCCAGCCTCCCAAGAGCTGGGATTATGACTGTGTATCACTTTGCCTGACAAACCTACAGTTTTAAAAATGTTTATGTATGTGTTTTCTTTGCTGAAGGAGAAACATTAGAAACCTGTAATATATTGAAGATCTTTAGGACAAAATTCATGAAATTAAAGAAATGTTAATAGGCTTTTTGGAGCCCACATTAATGTGAATGGGGTCAGACTCCATCTCAGAGCTTTGTCTGGGGGTGGCAGTCCTTAAAGAGACCTCAGCTATGATTTTGCACAAGAATCCCCAGGAGCACAACAGAGGCCTTGAGGTACCAGGTCCCACCTGCCCTGGGCCTGTTGTGTGTCCTTGTTCCCTAGAGGGAACTGCTTATAGAGTTCAGGCCCCCTCTTGCCACCTATCATGTACAAAGATTGAGTCTTTTTTATTTACTGTGCAATTAGGGTGGTGCAATTAGAGTTCTTTACAAATTAGCACATAGAATCCTTGAAAAAATGTAGGGCAGTTTTTCTTATCTCCACACATGGCTTTCTTAGTCCTGTGATGTGGAGCTGTAGAAAATGGTCTGTGTGTTTCTACTTGCCTGCAAGACTGTGGCATTACCATGAGAGAATGGGACCATCTTGCTTGTTACTTTGCTGAGAGTCCCTGTTTCCCAGTGTTGAAAACCTACCCATTGTCTGGCATGTGGAAGAGGAAGACTAGGCCACTCTACCTCTGCCTTGGGGGCTCCCACTGGCCAGAAAATCAGAGGCCAGGGTGTGACTCTTGGAGCTCTCACAACAGTTATCCACAAAATGTCTTGGAAGAGAAGCTTTCCTTGCCTGAGGGGCCACTCTCAATTCTAGTGAGGAGGGCATCCTTGGAGGTGACTTTAGAAGGAGGTTGGGACGAGCCAGATCCTGAGGGATCTCAACTTGGAGAAGCTCAGGGTGAATGTTAGTAAGAGATCTCAGTGTGGTTACACTTAACACTCCCTCTCTAGCTGGTTTTTCCAAGGCCAGGAAGATGACTCAGTGGAATAAGCACTTTCCTGGCCATGCATAAGGGCCTGAGTTCAATTCCTGGCTTGGGGGGGGGGGGGATTTAGCTGGTTTTTCCTGTCTTTTCAACTTACACTAAAATTGCTTGTGTATTATTTTAAAAACATATCAATTGCAAAATGCAAATTATAACCTGTTCAGGTTGGCCTTGAACTCACTGTGTGTCCCAGTTATGGCCATCTTTCTGCCTCAGCCTCCTGACTGCTGGGGTTGTAGGACTCAGAACACTGATCTGTGTATGATCAGGGGCTCAAAGCCTGCATCTGTGTCTTTGTTGGCATATGAGCTTTCACTGTCTCACCCTCTGATGCTCTTGCTTCCTCTGCAGGCTGCGCTCAGAACTCAAACACTTCATGTGAAGAGTGCCTGAAGAATGTCTCTGTAAGTAACTTGGATGTAAGTCTAGGGAGCATGGGTATGAGTGTATTTGTGTGTGTGTGTGTGTGTGTGTTTAAGAGAGACACAGAGAGACAGAGGTTTTGGTGTTTGGTATTTATTGGGTATTTTCATCATGCTTGCCAAATGTGATGCAGCCTCTTGGGCATGTTAAACCTGGAAAAACCGCATGTACCCCAAGTTATAGTCCATATTGGTAGCCTCACCGTGCAGGGGGTGGTTAGAAGCAGGAAGTGTCTAGGCTCGTGCTTCTTGCTTGCTGGTTGGGAAGCAGCAGGTATGTTGGTGTATGATGACTGATGCTGAGAGGGACAGGCATTGGTATGAGACTTCTGGCCCATGACCAGCCATTCCTGTGGGGTCATACGCCTTAGAGACCTGTCAGGGTGTAACTATCCTGCAGCATTACTGTGTCCTATCAGGAAATGGAGGAAGAATGAACTTTGCTTTCCTTCTGCTGTCAAGGCATGCAGGGAGGTCTGTCAGCTCTACATAGGAAGAGGATACAAGCAGCTGCCAGTCAGTGAGAGGCGTCGGGCCATTTGATGGCCTGGGAAGACTCAGGCAATCTCTACTGGATTTAGTCCCCAGTTTCCTTAAATGCCTGCATGAGACCATATAGCAGGCACTGCACAAATAGCCTGGGGAAAGAAAGGCTAGGGTACACTTTAGTATTTCTGTACGAGATCACAGATTCTAAATAACATGACCTTTTAGTTCTGTTAATGATCGAATAATACTATGAAAATCACAGCTTTAAATAACCACAGTGTCATTGTGACCCACAAGTTTGTGCTACTGAGACTGCAGCTCTCCTGCGTGTCACCTGCTAGTTACACCTCCTGTCCTGGATGCTCTGCTATGGCTAGTGGCCTTATTCCAGGGTGTCACATATGCTAGGATGATAGCACTTTCAGCCTTTCCCTAACATTCAAGGGCCTCAGATAAGAGGCCTCTCAAGTTCTGATAACTTAGTATAGGTGTAAAGGTGGAACACAGGCAACACTTAATGTGCACACCCCCTGGGCCAGGCTGTGCCCTGGTGCCTGCCCTCATGCAGTTCTTGGTAGACATCATGAGTGGCCTTAGGAGGTGGTGGTATTTTGTGTGAAAAGCATTTAGGTCAGAGGATAGGGCAAGAGAGGTGGGGAGTGTGTACATGCATCCGTTTGTCAGGGCAGGCTCAGGAAAAAGAGCATGCAGATGTCCAAGGAAGAGGCCCCAATGGAAGTGGGGCAGCTCTCAGGACCAGTGGAATTGAGCAGGCCCTGGGTGCCTTGAGTTACAAGACCCTGAATGAGACCACAAGCCCTGGAGAGCAACTGCCCATGGTTTTTAGCATTGACCAGAAGCCAGCAAAGTGAGCAGGACTGGTTAGGACACCAAGGCTGTATGTGTATCTTCCCAGAGAGGGCTGCTGGGATCCCAGATAGTGGAAATCATTCGAGGTGGTCCAACTCTTTCCTGGGCTGACATGGTGGTCACACATCGGTCTCTTCCAGTGTCTGTGGTGCAACACCAACAAGGCGTGCTTGGACTACCCAGTTAAAAAGATCTTGCCACCTGCTTCTCTCTGTGAGCTGAGTTCTGCACGCTGGGGCATTTGCTGGGGTAAGTTATCATTTTCATTTACTTTTTGCAGGATTAGTGCTTTTCTGCGAATTCTGGCATGTTTTCAGCATAAATTGCTAGGAAACATGCTCATGTGGCTCTCAGCCACACCCATAGAGAAGGAAGTTGAGGCCAGGATGTCTGGGTCTGGGCCAGCAGCCAGGTCCCTGGGAGTCTACAGGACTTCAAGGCTGTAGGGCAGTGAAGGGAAGGGCAGGTCTTCTTTGGCTCTGCATTGTAGTCTAGCTCTGAGCTGCCCTTGAAGCCAACTGGGCTCCCCTGGGACTCTTTATCCCTGGCTTAGGAGCCCCTCTTCAGCTGGGTAACCCATGTTACCCCTTTGTCTCTGATTGTGGAGGATTGTACAGGCTTGTTCATGAGTTATCCTTGAAGGATTCAAATTATTTCCTGGTTTTCGTTTTAAGTTTGAGGTGTGTCTTGCTACTTAGAACTCATTTTTCTACATTGAATTTTTTTTTTTTTTTGCGGAATCAGGGATTGAACTTAGGCCCTTTGCTTGCCAGGGAAACACTGTACTGAGCCATCTCCCCAGCTCCTGCATTGAATTTTTTTATCCTTTTGTGGTTTTGGGGTCACAGGCCTCATTCATCTCATGAAGGAGCTAGTACTTTCTTGAAGCACTGAAAGGACCAGGCCAAATACCTCAGTGGATTAAAGCACCTGGGAGCAGGCATAGGGCCTGTTGGTTTGATCCCCAGGCCTGCCTTACTGCCCCAGGCCCTACCCCCAGGGTGCGCTGAGACAGAGATTGAGATTGGGTGTGGTAGTGAGCACCAGTAATCCCAGCTCTTTGGATGCTGTAAACAGGTGGATCACTACAAGTTGGAGCTAGTAGTAAGACCCTGAACACTCTGTAGGCCCATCCCTAAAATACAAAAAAGAAAGAAAAAGGTGGTTTTTGGAGCACTGTGGATGTGAGTGGTGGGTGGGTGGACCACTGTGTGGATGTGAGTGTGTGGGTGGGTGGTGTGTGTTTTGTATGTGTGTTCACAGGTTGGATCTCTCTTCAGGCCTACTCTTTATTCACTTTTATCTTTTCACTGTGAGACAGTAAACCTTTTGGACCAAGTATGCAAACTGCAATCTAGAACTGACTGATTCATGGCAAAGTACCAACACTAGCAAATGTGAATGTCTGGTGCTTGGCTGCTAGGGTGACAGGGAGGGCTTTGCAGGTCCACTGCAACACACATGCCATAGGTCTGCCACCTGTATTCTGGTGCCTAGCACAGAATCCCACCCTTTCCCTCTGAAACAGGTCTTTAGTTGCACTTGCCAGGCAAGCACTTATTCTACTGAGCCATCTCCCAGGCCCCTACTCTTTAGAAATTTCTGTGGGTGGGTGTGGCTTGCTCCCCTGTGTGTGCCAGTCCCCACCCATATCTACCTGCCCACTGCTCCCTGACTTCCCAGCCCTTACCACTACTGTGCTGTTGGCTGCTGCCCTCTCCCCAGAGCTTTTCCTTTCCCACTGTTGCCTTGGGCGATGCATCACCAGTGTAGTGCCTACTCCTCCCCGTGCCTGGACTGCACTATAGCCTGTGTGACATCACACACATGTATAGTCAGAGGTGCTTGTGGGATTGTCACATACACATTCAGTTAGCACCACTAAAGCAGAACATGCAGGCCATGTTCAGATTCTTAGGCAGAACCGTACTCCTCTCTGGCCACAATGACTACACTGATCTCCTCTTGGTATACTCAATGCTGTCCATTCATGACTCACATGGAGGCTATGGGTAGCACCCTCCTTCCTCATTTGTGCTCACTTGAGTCTTACCAGTAGAGGTGGGGCCCTCTGTGTGGTGGGAGTGCCTGTGCCTGTGTACCCCCAGACATGGTGCAATTTTACGTGTTGGCATCTGAGGTAATGTGGGTATGTGGCACTGTCATCAAGGTGCTGATCACACGTCTCTGAGAACTGGGGATGTCAAGCAGTTTTCAGATGGGGGTGTTCCTGCTATTCTCCAGAAATGAGAGAGTCCCATCCCAAGTGGAAGGAGGTGAAACATGACGCCCAGTCCTGAACAAATGAGAACCCTTAGCACATGTATTCGCCACATGCTGCCTGAGCACGCAAAAACAGCTTGTGTCTGTGGGAGGCAGAGGGTGGGTGGCTCCCTGAGTCTCAGAGGGCTTGCAATTTCCAAGGATTCCTGGGAGCTGAAGTCCATCACAGGGACTAAGCCTGCACTGTGCCTGGACCTGGGTAGGGGTTATAGAATTAGATTCCTCTCAGGGAAGGAGAGGGAAGCTGTGGATAGGCCACATGGCCTGCTGGCTCTCCAGGGATCGAAGCAGAACATTATTTTAGGCCTCCTTCATGGATACTTATTCTTTTTTTTTTTTTTTTTTGTTTTTTTGAGACAGGTTCTCACTATGCAGTTCAGGCTGGCCTTAAACTCACTTTGTAGCTCAGGCTGGTCTCGAACTCACAACAATCCTCCTGCCTCAGCCTCCTGAGTGCTGGGATTACAGGCATGTGCCACCATGCCCGGCTGGATACTTACTCTTGAATAGCTTCAGCATAATTTTGTCTGCTTCTAGGCAAAATTGCTGTGGAGTCTTTAATTACAATGACTTCACACGTTCATTTGGGGACAAATGAGATCTCTACAGTTCTGGCTTTTTGTCCTGAAACAGAGTATCTCCTATCCAGGTCATCTTTGTTAGAAGGTCATAGTGTTACCTTGTAGGATTAATGGCAAGGTGCCTGCAGATTTACTTAGCATGGTGACAGGGTTTTGTTATATTTACAACTAGCTTTATCAGCTTACCAGAAATGCTGTTGGAAAGTAGATAGGTGTTAGAACCAATTGTCTCACTAAGCTTATTGGCTTTTAGGCTGGCAAGATAGCTCAGCGGACTAAGCGCCTGCTTTGGCAAGTTCAGGGACCAGGGTTCAATCCCCTGTCCTGCATGCCACAATGGCCTTGCCCCCAGAGCATGCTGAGCTGCTGACTGAGCCCAGGCTTGGTGGCATATGCCTGTAATCCCAATACTGGGGAGGCTAAAAACAGGAGGGTCATGAAGAATCCAAGCTGTGTAGTGAGTTTCTGTACCAAAATGCATAAATGGGAAGAAAAAAAAAAGCTTACTGGCTTTTAAAAAAAATATATTACTTATTTGATAAAGGGTCTTACTATGCAGTTCAGACTTGTAGTGATCCTCCTGTCTCAGTCTGTCTCTCCAGTGCTGGGATTACAGGCAGGTGCACCTCCACACCCAGTTTTGGCACTGCATGCCCAGGGTTCTGAGACCAGCACAGCATAGAGTACCGGGGATAGAAGCCACATCCTTGCACTTGCCAGGCAGGCTCTTAGACTCTAAGCTATCTCCCCAGCCCACTTACTGGCTTTTTAAAGTTGATTTTTTTTTTTTTTTAAAGAGTTCTCTAGTCAGAAAGTTTTGCCATCTGCTAATGCAGTTCTCCTTTCTACTTAATGCACATTACTGCTAATTTTTATAACTACATTCACAGACTAGGACAGGAAGTGTGATTAAAAGCTCAAGGGCATTGGA